>QRFJ01001399.1:277354-420494 GCA_006176705.1 Cocos nucifera | reverse complement strand
AAGCTGCAAAGGTCCATATGGACTTAAGCAAGCATCTCGGAGCTGGAACACTCGTTTTAATGATGTGATCAAAAAGTTTGGTTTCATCAAAAACGAAGAGGAACCATGTGTTTTCAAAAGGGTCAGTGGGAGCGCTGTTGTCTTCCTCGTATTGTACGTGGATGACATCCTCCTTATTGGGAATGATATTCCCATGTTGACATCAGTCAAGATGTGGTTGTCTAAGGAATTCTCCATGAAAGACCTAGGTGAAGCATCCTTTATTCTAGGAATTAAGGTCTATAGGGATAGACCGAACAGGATGCTAGGACTTTCACAGAAGATGTACATAGAGAAAGTACTAAAGAGTTTTAGTATGGAAAACTCTAAGAGGGGATTAATACCCTTCAGACATGGTATTCATCTTTCCAAGAAGATGTGCCCCAGCACACCTGAGGAAATAGAACGCATGAGCAAGATCCCTTATGCTTCTGCAATAGGGAGCCTCATGTATGCCATGCTATGTACACGACCTGATATAGCCCATGCTGTGAGTGTCACAAGCAGATATCAGTCAAATCCAGGTGAAGAACACTGGACTTCTGTGAAGTGTATCCTTAAGTACTTGAGAAGAACTAAGGATATGATGTTGGTCTTTGGTAATGGAGAACTCCTGGTCCAGGGATACACAGACTCGGACTTCATGTCCGATATAGATGATCGAAAGTCGACATCTGGCAGACTGTTTGTGCTGGAAGAGTTCCAAGCAAACGGTGATACCATCTCATCCGCGATTACCTTGAGAAAGGTTACGTTGAGGTCAAGAGAGTCAACTCCACAGATAATGTGGCAGACCCACTTACAAAGTCATTGGGCCAGCAGAAGATCGAAGCCCACCTTGAGAAGATGGGACTTAGACTTGTAGCCAATTGGCTTTAGGACAAGTGGGAGATTGTTAGATATATGTGCCCTAGAAGCCAGAATTGGCTGACACTTGTAATACACTTCTAGGAGCAAAATTGTAATTTTGACTATAATTAATAAATGGGTTATTTTCTATCACACATGTGTATTTAGTGTCTGTGATACATCCTTTGAGTTAATGGTAATGATAATTCATATTTTCAAGAGTTGAAAATTTAAGACATGAATAATCATTATTAACTCATAAACAGCTCCCGACCATAGGATCATCACGAGGATGATGATTGATCCGGAAGGTTGGTGTACGATCGCTTCTCTTTAGTAGATGAGTCTTGAGTCTATGGTGTGGAGACACCAGAGCGAGAGTACAGGTACTCGTTAGAGAACGAGGGCACTGAGCGTGACCACCTCGAGTAGTCATTAGGGAGTCTACCTTCTCGTCAATGACTGACTCGATGCTGCAGTAGTGTGTCTGGTTCTTTGACCTGAGATGCATCGGCAGTTCACCTTGAGGGTGTTATAGTTTGACTACACCATTACTCGGTCTCCTAGCCATATGGAACCCTGAGGTGTATGTTGGCTGTGACATGTTCATTGTAGGAACTGGACTGCATCAAGATGGGATCTATCTACCTCGGTGGTAGAGGAGTAGCCCTATGATGATCATGAGAATCAAGTCCTGAAGCCCATGGCCATGGCAGAGTGAAATAATAGAAAGAGTTTCTATTTAGATTTTCACATTGGACTCGAATCGAATGATTACATCATATGACAGAGACTTAGGGTTTGACGAGTTCACCTTAACCCTAATCTGATCGGGGCTCAAGATAGAAGAACTGAATCACACAGGTAGCTGCACCAAGAGGTTCGCATTCAGCTCTGATGGGTTGCCACCATATACTGCTAGGTGTCACTGGTGGATTTTGGGAGCAATTAGAATGATTTAGATGATCGATCATTCTAGCTGTTCGAATCAGAAGAGTTCTGATCCATCGAAAGGAGTTTCGATGATGTCGATGATAGAGATCATGACATATCCCATTACCATACAGAACTGAACCTAACTGGGTCACACAAACAAGGGTTTGAATCTGGTGATCATCAATTGAACTAATATAGTTCAATTGATCTGAATGAGATTCAATTAGGTTCAAGGAAATCGTGCTAGCACTCGATTGAACCTAACGTTCTTCTTTTGCTATCATAAATAAGTCGTCCTGTCTGAGCCAAAGGAGTTTGTGCTCAAACAGAAGTCTTCTTATGGTCTGACTGGAGGTTGTCCAAGTCAGAATAGGTTGTCTTATTTGTAAGACATTACCTGCCAATTTTGGTCACCTGCCATTTCTTGGTCTTTGACTTTGGTCAGAACTCTACTTTTGACTGGTCAAATGTTGACCATTCATCCTTTGACTTTTGACCACATGTCATGCACCTATTGGAGAGCTGGTGGGGGCTTGTCCCCCTGCCAGAACCTGGCAAGGAGATGGGCGCACGCCAAGGGAGGCGTGAGCCCAGTAAGAGGCGACATGGAGTCCTTGTGGGACAAGGACTCCATCTCCCTTTAGGATTCCAATGAGAGTTCTTCTAAGAATCCAGTTTGACTGGTCCAAGGCACTCTCCAAGTAGGAATCCAGGGGACTCTAATCCCACCAATCAGATTTAGATCTGATTTCACAAAGGGTTGTGATTGGTTGGGAGGAAGATGACTTGGATCACGCTTAGTCTATATAAGAGACCCAGCGCCCAAGTGAAAATAAGAATCAAAAATCAAGAAGTAATCAAGAAGCAATCTTCCCACGCCCCAAGGCTGCCTCTCTCCCCTTTCTCCACGCCATACTCTCTTCTCCCCTTGCTCTCCACGTCCAAAAGTGTTTTGGATTTGGATTGGTGCAATTTAGATCAAGAAAAGGAGATCAAAAGCAAGAAGGCTGCGCTGCTGCGAAGAACGACTGCAGATCTTCAAAAGGAGTTTTGAAGATCCTCCAGATCAGATCCAGATCTGATTTTTGGAGGTGTGATAGAGAAGAAGAGGATCTCCAGATCCAGCCCGAGTGGATACCGGTAGAGGCCAGGCGCTTGCGTGGCTTGATCCAGAACCTTCCGCTGCAAACAGGATCATCAACAGGGTAATAGGATTACCCTATTCAGGTAAATTGAATGTGATTTAATTTATCCTTTTCATTTAATTTTTATTAAATAAATAAGAATCAGATCTGAAGCATCCCTGATCTGATACAGATCTAAGAGAAAAATTTTTGAAATATATCTCTTGATCTGATCAGATCTGAACGAACCTGGTCAGGGAAATCAGGATTTCCCTTCAGTTTACATTATATTTCAAAATACCAAATCCATCTCATGGATTATCCTGACCAAGATTTTGCTATATTGAAATATAGTGGTACATTCTTCTCGAACTTATGGAGTGGTCAATTCTATCTTCATCACATACCGACTTTGCAAGTACTTGACTATGCCTAAAAGTCTTTCATTACTAAATTAGAAATTCAGTTAGTCTAGTACCAAAGCACAGTGAGTTGCTTGTGAGTCACTGAGATGGTCTGAGGTCTAAGGGATACTTACACCTATATCCCATCAGAGATATTCTCAATAGTAGAATGCTCTAGAGTTGATCACATTCAGTGATGATGTATCCCTACATCTCACCTATATGCCATACCAGTATTCCACACTCCTCGATTAAGAGGACAACCAACCTATATGACATATAGTGACCTATGCTCGATAGACGTTATCATCCTTATTAACAACCTATCATTTGATCATGAATAGTTTTAAGGACTAATCGATAAATCCTCTCTTTATCAAACCTAAATAGTCCTAAGGATTTTATCACAATAATGGAGTTTATTAGAAATAAAAACTTATGATGAAAATACCAAAAATATATTTTATTAATTAATAACTTAATTATAATTATAATATAGGTTAACCATCAATATACTGATGATTGGCTTTGGAACACATTTTCCAACAACTATCACTTATCCTAAAGCCACTCGGCATAGTATCTAATACCCATCTTTGACTTATGGTTGTTGAACTTTTATATCGTCAGGACTTTAGTGAAGGGGTCGATCAGGTTCTTCTTTTCATCGATCTTCTGAAGATCGACATCACCTCAGTCCATGATCATTCGAACCAGATAAAAGTGGTGCAAAATGTGCTTCGTCCGCTGGTGTGCCTTTGGTTCCTTCGCCTGAGCTATGGCACCAGTGCTATCATAATAGAGCAAGATCAAACCATTTAGGAAGGGTGCTACTTCGAGCTTGATAATAAACTTTCTCAACCATAGCTTCTTTCGTGGCATCTGATGCTAGGATGTACTTTACTTCACAAATAGAGTCTGCCACAGTATGCTGCTTGGAACTCTCCCAATAGTTGGCTCCACCATTTAGAGTAAAGATATATCCCACCATGCTTCTATTGTCATCATGATCAGATTGAAAGTTGGAGTCTGTAAACTCCATAAGTTTTAGATTTGACTTGCCATAAACCAACCATTGGTCCTTAGTATTTCTCAAATACTTAAGGATGGCTTTAACCACTTTCTAGTGGTTTCCTCAAGGGTCAGACTGGTATCTACTCACTACTCCTAGTGAGTATGCCATGTCTGGTCTCGTACATGTCATGGCATACATGATAGATCCCACTACTGAAGCATATGAGACTCTACTCATATGCTCTCTCTCTTCAAAAGTTGTCGGATAATTTTTCTTAGAGAGAGAAATTTCATGGCCAATCGGAAGAGCCCTTTTTTGAAATTCTTCATGTTGAACCTCTTTAGCATGGTATCTATGTACGTGGATTGGGATAACCCAAGAATTCTTTTAGATCTATCCTTATAGGTCTTCATCCCTAGGATGTAGGATGCTTCACCCAAGTCCTTCAAGGAGAACTATGATGACAACAAAACTTTTATTTCCTATAGTGTGGGGATGTCATTCTCGATTAAGAGAATGTCATCCACGTACAAGACAAGAAATACTACTACTGGATCATTTGTCCACTTGTAAATGCAAGGCTCTTCATTCTTAACGAAGACATACATTTTGATCATCTTATCAAAATGCATGTTCCAACTTTGAGATGCCTACTTCAATCCATAAATGGATCTCTGAAGCTTGCACATCTTAAACTCATCTATGGATATGAATCCCTCAGGTTGTATCATATACACCTCTTCAGTCAGCTGTCCATTTAGAAAAACTATCTTCACATCCATCTGTCAGATTTCATAGTCCAGATGGGTAGCTATTGCAAGTATTATCCAAATAAATTTGAGCATTGCCATAGGGGAGAACGTTTTGTCATAGTTAATACCATAACATTGATGATATTCGTTGGCAACCAAATAGATTTTATAGATCTCCATCTTTTTGTCTGTGCTCCTTTTTCATTTGAAGACCCATATACACCCAATGGGTTTAATCCTTTTGGATGGGTCAATCAATTTCCACACATCGTTGACCTTCATGGACTTTATTTCAGATTTCATGGTCCCAAGCCATTTTTTGAAATCAGGTCTCTACATAGCATCCATATAGGTGATCGGATCCTCATCGTTCTCATCGAGTTCGATGAGATCACCATTTTGGATCAAAAAATCATAGTATCTATTCGGGTGATGCGGTACTGTACCGGATTGTCTAAATGGTGTAGGTATACTAGGCTTCAGATCTGATCTAATCAAATTCAACTTAAGTTTAGCTATAGGTGTAGGGTTTTCTACCTGTTGAACTTCATCAAGTTTAACCTTAGAGGCAATAGTTCCTTCACCAAGGAACTTCTTTTCTAAAAAGATTGCCTTAAGACTGACAAACATCTTTTGTTCTTTAGCATGGTAGAAATAGTAACCCTTACTTTCTTTAGGATATCCTATAAACACACACTTATCAAACTGAGATCTAAGCTTATCTATATGCAAATGTTTGACATAGGCCGGACATCCCCAAACCCACAAGTGAGAGAGCGTAGGCCTATGTCCGATCCATATCTCATATGGAGTCTCTGCTATAGATTTACTTGATATATTGTTCAATATATAACATACAATCTCAAGAGCATAACCCCCAAATGAAACAAGCAGACTAGCAAACCCCATCATAGATCGAACCATGTCTAACAACATTTGATTTCTTCTTTCTGATATACCATTATGTTGTGATGTTCCTGGAGGAGTCCACTATGAGAGAATCCCATTCTCTCCTAGATATGTCAAGAACTCACTAGATAGATATTCACTTTCTTGATCCAATCAAAGAGTTTTAATACTCTTTTTAGTTTAATTTTCTACTTTACTTTGAAATCTTTTGAACATTTTAAATGAATCTTACTTATGTTTCATCAGATAGACATATCCATACTTGGATAGATCATCTATGAAAGTGACGAAGTAGAAATATCCACCACTAGCACCTGTGCTCATTGGTCCACATACATCGGTATGCACAAGACCTAAGAGCTCAGTGGCTCTCTTATTTTTTTTAGTAAAAGATGACTTGATCATTTTTCTAAGAAGATAGGACTCACAGGTTAGAAGTGCTTCATAATCACTGATTTTGAGGATTTCCTCTTGGATCAACCTATTTATCCTATTCTTGTTAACGTGACCTAGCCTATAGTGCCATAGGTAAATATCAGAGATTTTATCTAATCTAGAGTATTTTCTAGAAGTGTACATTAGACTCACAAGCTATGATAAAATGTAAATAATATTTCTTTATTATCCTTGTATTATTGTAACCTCATTCATAATGATATCACAATAATCTCTCTTTATAGATAAATGATAACTATCTTTAATCAAAAGGCTAACAAAGATTATATTCATTAGAAAGAAAGGACAGTAATGACATTCATTTAAATAAATAATATTAGTATTGAGAATAAGTTAAACTATTCTCATAGCTAGAACTGGAACAGACCTTCCATCTCCAACGTTCAAAAATTGCTCATTATTTTCAAATCTTTTACTAATTTGAAGTTCTTGTAATGTATTGCAAATATAGATTGGACTTTCAGTATCTAATACCCAAGTAGAAGTATCACAAATATAGAAATTATAAGATATTATCATATAACATTCTTGATCAGCAACTACTTGCTCATTTCTATTTTTCTACCTATTGGAGTCATGGGAATCAAGATACTGAGGACAGTTCCTCTTCCAATGCCTCTACTGCTTATAGCAGAAGCATTATGCCTAATCTAGATTATTCTTAGACCTTATGTTTAATCTAGGCATAGAGGCCCTAGCATGAACCACTTCGTGTTGCTGAGCAACATTCAACTTTTGATACTTATTATCGAAATTGGGTCCCATTAGTTTATCACTATCTAATAGTGAATGGAGCAACTGTGGTATGGGTTTAACTGCATTAAGAAAAATCAAAAGCCTAATTAATAATTAATTTATTAAATCTAAAGATTTGAACTTTAATCAAAGGGTTCTTCCACTATTCTATTAGAACTGATAGCCTCTACCTTCAATTCGAGAAATTATCTTAATTTCTTAGTGGGTACTAGAATCCACATAGGCTGCACACAAGCCAACTATGGTTGATCAATCCATGAACATCTAAGGATAGGTTTATAACTAATTATTTTTGTAAATAATTTTTAGTAATTTAATTTTGCCCCAGGTATCATTTCAATAGGCTAGGGCCTCTACTAAAAGTTCTGGTTAGGTCCAACCATTAGCATGATCATATTTGATCCATCTAACTAATGAATGATTAAGTCCAACTATGATTGGTCAATCTAATCATTATTTAGAAAGATGCATCCAAGAAATCATATTATGAATGATAATTCCATTAGCAAACAAGCACCAAGCCTATGGGCCTCCAATGACTATCCAACTAATGGATCCATTATCATCCAATTGGAAGGCTATGATCTAGTTATCACAATAACTATTTCATTTTAGAAACCTAATAATTTTTAAAAAAATAATTTAAAAAAAAAAAGAAGGTCAGATGAACTAGCTTGTCATGATTCTTCCACTGGCTTCACTAAGTCAGCTTAAGAGAGACCATTAATAAGCTAGTCTAGGAGCATCTAAACCAATCATATTGATTTATCTAGCTGACATGAGTTAGCTCAAATAGTCAAGTGATCTGATCAAAACATAATCTCACTAAGAGGCCAGGTAAGTTCGATCAGTGGGAGGGTTTGCAAAGCTTGCCTTAGACACCATCAGATATGGCAGGTAAGCGGGTTGCCAATTAAAGACCACTAGTCTAGTTTATCTTAAATACCAACTGATTTAATTAGTCTTGATTAGATCAATCAAATAGTTCATGCTAAATCGTATAGCTAAGAATCAAGTCCATCTTGGGTCTCGTTAAAGACATGGACTTGACCAACTACAACTATTATAATTGATCTAGAGAGTTCGTGATCTAATCTAAGATAATAATTGATTAGATTTAGTCAATTCTTTAATTAAGTTCATTCTTTAATCTAACCCTAGGTCTAACCCAATTAATGAACCTAATTTCCACTAACCCATTTAACCCAATGTGTTATGATTTATGTCTTAAGATCTTCAATTCACAATCCTAGATCCTAATCCAAAAACTTCTTCATTCTTAATTAAGTTTTGAACTAACGGTTGGGGTTCAACTTTTTAAAAATGATTTTCATATTCATAAAATATTTTTACAACATCATTGATATGGGACGGTCTAAAAAAAAAAGACCAAGCTTCCTTCCATTCGTCAATAACAAATCATGTCCGACCGTGGTATATTATTTCCAAGGCAGACAGTATAGTTTTCTATACTCTGCTCAGGAGGCATGACTGATTGACACGGGACTAAAGCACGATCAATCTAAATGATGCTGATGAATGCCATTTTAGATATCAGTAAATAACTAGCAATAATAAAGTAAATAGACAGATAGTAAAAATTAAACATGCTCATGAATAATTATAAAAAGAAAAATATAAATGGAATGAAGGATAGCAAGAAATTATGCTCGTAAAAAATCCAAAAAAAAGATAAGAAGAATTTGGATCATGGTAGTTAAGAAAGTATCCTAATTATGGCTCCTAATCTTTTAACCAAGCAGATCTATCAATAAAGAACTGGGTCTTTACCAACATTAGATCTAAAAAAATTAAGTAAAAATTAAAGATCAGTTGAGAAGGAATGATGGTCCTTGTCAACATTTGATTTATCAAATAAAAGATTACTCTTTCTCTCTCTGCATGATAGATGAAAATCTTGAAGCAGACAGATCTTCTTTTGGTGGAATTGGCTTATGTAGATAGATAATGAAGACGAATCGGGGTTGTAGGAATACTGAATCTCAAGAAAATGAAGGTTAAAGAGATAGAAAAAGATGGGCCTCTCACCCTCCCCTCGTGGGGCGATTTTGGATCTCACACCCTCTCCCTCTTGGAGCGACCAACATAAGTGTTTATGGGAATTGTAAAGTGATTCATTCATTCATTCATTACCTCATTTATGAAAGATACATGGGTTTATATAAGATCCCAGGGGTCCTATTTCTTTAGAAATCCTATTCCCTTTATAAGGAAAGAATCAACCCTCCCAACAAAAAAGTAAAACATTATGTATGATTTCCAAATACAATAATATATCATATCTTTCTTTTATGGAACCATAGAAAAGAAATCAGTCTTTTAACAAAATAAATAAGAAATCAATAACTCTTAAGAAATCCTAGGGAAGAAAAGAAACTCCATGTGGGGTGCTTGATGCCTGGCACAACTTGGCATGAGGATCCTTGGGCATAGTACATGCTGGCATGTGTATTTCCTCCCTAGGCATGTAGAGGGTGGTGGCTCCAAACATGATGTGGACCAAGCTTGCTTCTTTATGATCATCTCTTTCCAAATAAGGCTCAATCCAAAATAAATCCAAGTATGGTCCTATGGATCCAAAACTAAATGCATCAAAAGAACTAATTAATTAAATCAAAAGGACTAGAACAAAATAACTGAAGTAGAGTTATTGTGATATGGCTTCTTCAATTCAAATTGAATTTAAATTATGTTGCTGACTTTTGGTGGCTTTGGTGTCCGCACCAATTCTCTCTGGGTGGGGAGAACTCGACCTTATCGAGTGGGGGTCAATTCTGCTCTGGTGATGCTCAAGCAAATCAGGATCAATATGCTGTAGCTCTTTTTTAGTGAACCAGGTATCCTTGAACTCCGATCAACCTCGCCATCTAACTAAGTACCGTTGATAGCCTCGACTCCGAGTGGAGATGATCTGCTGATCCAAAATTCTCTCAATCTGATCATGCTTTGACATTTTGACTGGTGGATATTCAGAAATAGGCTCTCTCTCAAAGGTTGGTTCAGGCTCAAATGGCTCATTAGGTATCCAAGTTGGCTCTGCAATGTTAAAAGTAGAGCCAATCCCAAAATCAAAAGGTAAGTCCATAATATATGCATTTGGTCCGATCTTCTTTAGAATCTTAAATGGACCTGCTCCTCAAGCATATAACTTCTTGATGATTCCTAGTGCGAATTGTTCAGGCCTCATTTGAACCATCATATAGTCTCCTTCCGCAAACACTTAGGCACGTCGATTTGAATCTGCATTCTATTTATAAATTTTATTACTAATACTAATTTTTTTACTGATCTCTTTATATAAACTCTTAACATGCTGTGCAAATGACTCTGCAGATTTAAAAATTCTTGCATGCATGGGTAGTGGGATAAGGTCTATTAGTTTTCTAGGTTGATATCCATAAACTACTTCAAAAGGACTCATGCCAATGACCCTATTAATAGAGCTATTATATGCAAATTCAGCTCGGGACAATAAAAGATCCCAGTTATCCTTATGTTCCCCAATCAAGCAATGCAACAAATTTCCAAGACTCCTATTGACCACTTCCTTGGGATGATCTATTTTAGGATCCTTATGAACTTCTCTAGTAGCAAGCATCCAAACTAGTGATCCTTTACTCACGATCATCTCTAATTTCTTAGCACCTATCAGATGACGATTTTTCTTTTTGATGTTTTCTTTTGGTCCATCACCTATCTTTCTATTGGTAGACTTAGGTGGGGAAGAATTGATCATGATCTTCTTACCCTTATGAGTGAAACTACAGGAGTTGATTCGGCCATAAATCATAACATCATTCTCAAACAGCCAAGGCCGACCTAATATGATACTTCCAACATCCATGGGTAAAACATCGCACCAAACATGATCCTGATAAGAATAAAGTTGGATGGGAACACGGCATCTAAGTTTGATGGAAATAGAGGAAGAATCTATCCAAGATACACGGTATGGACTAAGATGATCTATAGGAGCTAATCCTAATCGCTTAACCATGTCAGTGGAGATGGCGTTGATATAGCTACCGCTATCAATGATCATCTTACAAATTTTATCGCTAAATTTTTTGAAGGTATAAAAAATAGAGGTCCTACGCCAATCTTCACTCTCCTTAGTCTGTGCTAGAACATACCTAATGACTCCAAGCCTATGGTCTAACTCCGATGCAATAAAATATAGGATTTTTTCAGTACTCTCAAACTGCTTGGCTAAGTTTGGATCAGCTTCATAAACTTCCTCCTCAATATTTTCTAGAGTTTTCTCTTCTAATTCTTCCATAAATAATGATCGATTGGGATATTGTGTAGCAAAATGACCGTAACCATGGCACTTAAAGCAGTGGGATCGAGAACTACTTCCCTTAGATAACTCTCCTACAACTTTTTTTTCTTTATCTTCTTTTTTCATAATAGGATTTGTAGGTGGAGGTCCATTACTAGGAGTCTGGGTAGTATTGGGTCTCGATCTAGAAAGGGTTACTCAGCTAGGTTCAAGACGACGAATGATCGAATACCTAAAAAATCCCTCAAAGTCTAGGGCAAGTTGATAAGCTTGCTCTAACGTGGTTATCTCTCACAAAAAGAGCTCACACTGGATATTTTCTCATAATCCAGCTCTAAATCTAGACAAGATAACAACCCTATCTTCAGTTACTCCACATCTCATGAGGTACTCATCAAATCTCATGATGCACTCTATGACTGATCTATTTTCTTAAGTAAGTCTCTGCCACTGATCTAAAAGTTTTTGTTGATAGAAGGTGCAGAGGTATTTCTTTCTGAGTTTCTCCTTCATTACATCCTAGATTTCTATCAGATCTTATCTTTCCTAGTTGAGAAGATGTTCAACACTTTTCTAATAAAGTCGGGCTTGCCTAACCAACTTCATCCTAGAAAACCTAATTCTCCTTGCTTCAAACATTTCATACCATCCAAAATAGTGGTCCATGCTCGATTCCCAATCTAGGTACTCTCTCGGATCTAGACAACCATCAAAATTTGAGGCTTCGATCTTCACATTCCTAAGGACATGCTCATCCTGATCGAACTGGTTATGATGGGGGCGTGCTGCTATAGGTCGATCTAGGTCGAGGTTCCTTCTTCTCTATCCTATAGGTAGTTGGGGAGACTCAGGTTTAGGTTGTATTTGCCTAGCTTCTTCTAATACTATTATTCTTTCACTCATGGTTTTCATAAAATCTTTCATGTCATCAAACTTCTCAGTCAGGGCATTAATGATGTCTGCTGTATTGGGATCCATGTTGGTACTGGGTGGAAAAGTAGGATGTTGGTATTGGGTACCTGATCTAGTGGTCTTGCAAGTCCAGGATGCAGGAATAAGATGCAGTAAGAAAAAAAAATGTTGAAAAGTAAATTATAAAATTTAAATTATGAAAATTTAACTTACAAAAATTTTAAATTATAGAATTTAAACTAAAGCCCTCACCAATCCGGCTCTGGTACCAAATTGATGCGGGATAGCCTAAAAAAAAAGAGAAAAGACCAAGCTTTCTTTTATTCGTCAACAATAAATCACGTCTGACCGTGGCACGTTATTCCTAGGATAGACAGTATAGTTGCCTATACTCTTCTCAGGAGGCATGATTGATTGACATGGGATCAAAGCACGATCAATCTAAATGATGTTGATGAATGCCATTTTAGAGATCAGTAAATAATTAGCAATAATAAAGTAAATAGATAGATAGTAGAAATTAAACATGCTCATGAATAATTGCAAAATGAAAAATATAAATGGAATGAAGGATAGCAAGAAATTAAGCCCGCTTAAAAATGTAAAAAAAAGATAAGAAGAATCTAGATCATGATAATTAAGAAACTATCCTGATTAGGGCTCTTAATCTTTTAACCAAGCAGATCTATCGATAAAGAACTAGATCTTTACCAACATTGAATCTGAAAAATATAAGTAAAAATCAAAGATCAGTTGAAAAGAAACGAAGGTCCTTGTTAATGTTTGATCTGTAGAATAATAAATTACTCTTTCTCTCTCTACATGATAGATGAAAATCTTGGAGGAGACAGATCATCTTTTGGTGGAATAGGCTTATACAGGTAGATGATGAAGACGAATCGGGGTCATAGGAGCACGGAATCTTAAGAAAATGAAGGTTAAAGAGATAGAAAAAGGTGGGCCTCACACCCTCCCCTCATGGGGCGATTTTGGGTCTCACACCCTCTCCCTCTTGGAGTGACCAACACAAGTGTTTATGGGAATTATAAATTGATTCATTCATTCATTGTCACATTCATGAAAGATACATGGGTTTATATAGGACCCTAGGGGTCTTATTTCTTTAGGAATCCTATATTTTTTATAAGAAAAAAATCAATCCTCCCAATAAAAAAGTAAAACACTATGTATGATTTTCAAAAATAATAATATATCATATCTATCTTTTATGGAACCATAGAAAAGAAATTAGTCTTTTAACAAAATAAGTAAGAAATCAAAAACTCTTAAGAAATTCTAGGAAAGAAAAGGAACTCCATGTGGGCGCTTGATGCCTGGCATAACTTGGCATGAGGATCCTTGGGCATGGCACATGCTGGCATGTATATTTCCTCCCTGGGCTTGTGGAGGGTGGTGGCTCCAAAGATGACATGGACCAAGCTTGCTTCTTTATGATGGTCTCTTTTCAAATAAGGCTCAATCCAAAATAAACCCAAGTATGGTCCTATGGACCCAAAACTAAATGCATCAAAAGAACTAATTGATTAAATCAAAAGGACTAGAACAAAATAATTGAAGTAGAGTTATTCTGATATGGCTTCTTCAATCTAAATTAAATCTAAATTATGTTGCTAACTTTTGGTGGCTCTACTGTCCGCACCAATCATTCTACCAACCAAGTTAAATGTTTGATTCATAATCAATATGCAAGTAAGATAAGCATAAAACTACTTTAGATCTAATCTAAACAGGTTCATGTAATTGAAATAATTTCAACTTTAATCAATCATAAATTATCTTAGATCAAATCTAACATATTTATGATGATTAAAATTAGATTAAAATATTTTTAATTAGATTATAAAATTTTTTAGATCTAA
The DNA here is from genome assembly GCA_006176705.1 of Cocos nucifera. Lineage (NCBI taxonomy): Eukaryota > Viridiplantae > Streptophyta > Magnoliopsida > Arecales > Arecaceae > Cocos > Cocos nucifera. The sequence goes on along the minus strand of QRFJ01001399.1, from coordinate 406,159 downwards.
TCTAAAATTTTATGATCAATGTTTTACATCAGCATATACTAAGAAAACCTCTCCATTATAAAGGATAAATCTTACAACAGGACAACCTTATAGCAGTCCATGCAATCTAAAATTTTTATTTTTAGATTTAAAATTATTTTAAATTTAATAAATTATAAATAAAATTAGATCATATTTAATAAATTTATGATAAGAAGCAGATCTACACGATCTAGGACAACCTCTCTACTATAAGAGATAAACCTCACAGTAGGACAACCTTATAGCAGTTCGTGTGATCATGATTTTTAATTTTAAATTTAATAATTAGATTATAAATTAGATTTAATTTAAGAAATAATCTAAACATGTACATATAATCATATAATAATCAACCTAGGCTTTGATACCAATTGAAGGAACCAGATCTAGGGTTTTAGGGATAGATCTTGAAACTTTTTTATGATTAAGCAACAAAAGACTAAAATTAATCAAAATTAATTTTTAATATTAGAGAATACTATAGATCTAATATCCTATTATATATTATGGCATAAAATTAAATCAAAAATTAAACATAAGAAAGAAAATAAAATATGTTGATCACATCAACATGCATCTACACTACATCTATTTTAGGTATATAAAATAGATCAGATCTATTATCTACGCAAGTTAGATATTCTAACTAACTAATCCAGGCTTGAGGATGATGTTGTAAGCCACACATGCATTCGACCTCTAGGAGTCATCCACACAAGCCCACGAACCATGATCAGAAGTTCGATGCAGGAAATTAGCACAGTATGCTAGTACTGAGTTGATCCTTCTTTAACGATCGATCTGGTGCTTCTTTCTTTTGAATCTAGACTCTTTCAAAGATGTGAAGGAGGAGAGATTATAGATCTGAGACACTCTCAAATAATCTCAGAAAAGAGGAAAAGAAATAAACAAGACAACCCTAGAAGAAGACCCTCTTCTTCTTCTCTGTTCTCTTACCTAGACACCTAGTTTAGTGTCTATGAAATCTCCACATCCTAATACTCTTTCTCCCTAATTTTCACACATCCCAAAGGACTCTCAATGGTCTAGAATATGTCAAAAAATCAGCCTAAAATTCATCCTATATAGAGAGATACAAAGGAGTCATTGTTGGGTCAAACTTTTAGACTAGGAAAGACCAAAATAGGCAACTAGTTAGGGTGCCCAACACTTGGGTGGCCCCTCCTTAGTTTTAGGTGTAGACCACCTGCATTTGTTGCACAAAATACTTTCTTTTCCACTAAAAATTCTAGGGAAAATCTGGAAGGGTGGGCAGCATAGGAAAGAAAGAATTTTGGTTTCTTAAAACTCTATCTCATAGAATTTAAAACCAAAACAACTTACCTCCTTTTACTTGGTCCACACCTAATTGCCATAAGAGAAATAGAGGAGAGGAGTGGGCATGCATGAAGACCAGGGAGAGGGGGCTTTTGTCACACAAAATAGAGAGATTAGGCATGGGGGGCGTGGGATATAGGTGGTGCAAGATGAATGGATCCTAGTCTTACTAGGATTCCATGTTTGACATGGTCAAGCATGGTTTCTCAAAAAATAAAAATAGAATTAATTCAATCTAATTAAATTAGATCCTAAACTAAATAAAATTTTAATTAAATTAAATTAAATTTTTATTTAATTTTTAATCAAATTAGAAAATTGGGTTGACCCAGGTCCCAGTTAACCTAGGACTAGTTCTTCCTTGCACTTGGCTTATCTAATAAATCTATTGGACTTGATCCAATCAAGTCCAAACTAAATCTAATTAAATTATATTCAATTAGACTTAATCTTAGTCCATTAGCTTAGTTAAATTAAGTCAATTAGCAATCTAATTGCTAACAGATCCTCCTGTAACACTTGCACTAGATTAAACACCAATCGTATTGACCATTTAACCCTTGAACGATTCTCAATCGTTGATCAACCATCCAATCAGATTATAAGCTCTAATGTGTGTGACCTCATAGGTTCAAACCTAAGCCAATAGAATAAGAATAAATTTCTATATCAATCAAAATAATCATCTAGCAATGGTACCCAATGGTCGGATATGTCGAATGTGTAGAACAACATCCATAGAACCCATATAGATATAGTTTCTATATAATTCATCCCTTTGATCAAATTGCTCATAGGATACCTCAGAGTTCAACTATCAACTCTGATTAGGCTATCCATATTATATTTCAAAATACCAAATACATCTCATAGATTATCCTGGCCAAGGTTTTGCTATATTGAAATATTGTGATACATTCTTCTCCAACTCATGGAGTGGTCAATTCCATCTCGATCATACACCGACTTTATAAGTTCTTGAATGTGCCCAAAAGCCTTCCATTACTAAATTAGAAATTCAGTTAGTCCGATACCAAAGCATAGTGAGTTGGTTGCAAGTTACTGAGGTAATCTCCGGTCTAAAGGACACTTATACCTATATTCCATTGAAGATATTCTCGATAGTAGAATACTTTGAAGTTTGTCACATTCAGTGATGATGTATCCCTATATCTCACCTGTATGCCATAAGAGTATCTCTATACTCCTTTGTTAAGAGGACAACCAACCTATATAGCACACAGCGATCTATACTTGATAGACACTATCATTCTTATTAATAGCCTATCATTTGGTCATGAATAGTTTTAAGGACTAATTGATAAATTCTCTCTTTATGGATCCTAAATAGTCCTAAGAACTTCATCACAATAATAGAGTTCATTATAAAATGAAAACTTATGATAAAAATGCTAAAATTATGTTTTATTAATTAATAAATTAATTATAATTATAATATTGCTCAATCACTAATAGGCTGATGATTAGCTTTGGAACATATTTTTTAATAGTTCTATCACCACTTAGGATGCCCTAGCCCAGAAATTCTTGGCAAAATATTTTTCACCTTCCAAGACTGTAAAGATGCGCAACTATATTACTTTTTTTGTGCAGATGGAGATGGAGCATTTTAAGGAACTAATGAGGAGATGTTCGCACCATCAATTATCCATATAGCTTTAGGTATAAACTTTTTATAATGGTTTATCTTCTATTAATTGTTCTATGATTGATGCAGCAGTAGGAGGTACGATTAATTGAAAAATGGAGGAAGCCTTTGATCTGATTAATGAGATGGCACCAAATAGCTACTAGTGGCAAACAGATTGCATGATGCTGAGAAGACCAGCAGCTATGCAAGGAGTAGATTATGATCCAGCCTTATTAGCTAAGATTGCAGCCCTTAGAGCCAAAGTCAATAATATGAAGGGATTAGCTATGCATGTTCAGAGAATCGCATGTGAGCTATGCGGAGGAGGACATAATACAAGCAACTACCAGATAGGTAATCCCTTTGATAAAGCTATTGATACAGCTAACTATCTTGGTAAATTTTTTACGCCACAGCAAAACAATCCCTGCTCCAACACATACAACCAAGGGTGGAGGTAGCATCTGAACTTTTCATGGAGCAATCAAAATACAGCACAACAACCACCCCCAGGATTCCAAGTATCTGAAAAGAAGCCCAACATGGAGGAGCTGCTAAATAAATTTATGTAAAACCAAGAAGCAACTATGAGGAATATGGTGACAAAATTCATGCAAAGTCAAGAAGCGACCATAAGAAATCTAGAAACCAAACTCAGGCAAGATGAAGCAGCAATGATTCAAAACTTAGAGATGCAAGTAGGACAAATGGCCAAAATAATTTTCAGAAGACCATAGAGATCCTTGTCGAGCAACATAGAGATCAATCCAAGGGAGCAAATAAATGCTATCATACTGAGAAGTGGTAAAGAGCTGGAGGAGCCACATCAAGACAAAAAGACTGAAGAAGAAACTATAAAACAACCAACAAAAATTTATCAGTCACCAAAACAACCAATAGATGGATGGTCCTCTGGTATAAAATTTACTGATCCAAACGTGAAGCCCTATGAGCCACTACTACCATTTTCAAAGAGACAAATACAACATCCAAATAAAAAATTTTCTAACTTTTTTAATATTTTAAAGAATTTACATATTAATATTTCTTTTATAAATGCTATCACTCAGATGCCTAGGTATACTAAGTTTCTTAAAGAAATCTTAATCAATAAGAAGAAGTTGAAGGAGCATGAGACAGTCAACTTAAATGAAGAGTGCTCAGCAATACTTCAAAATAAATTACCATAGAAGCTAAAAGATCTAGGGAGTTTTACTATTCCTTACATTATCGGTGATTGTAGTTTTGATAAAATTTTATGTGATTTAGGAGCAAGTATTAGTCTCATGCCTTTCTCTATTTTTAGGAAGCTGGATCTTAAAGAACCGAAACCTACTACTATCACTCTTTAGTTAGCAGACTAATTTATTAAATATCCAAGAGGTATAGTGGAGGATGTCTTGGTCAAGAAAAATAAATTTATTTTTCCTATTGATTTTATTATGCTTGATATGGAAGAAGATTATGATGTATCCCTTATCTTAGGAAGATCCTTTTTAGCTATTAAAGGAGCTTTAATAGATGTTCAATAAGAAAATTTAATTTTTATAGTCTAAGATGAACATGTTATGTTTAATGTTTTTAAAGATATTAAAAATTCTAAAGATAATCAAAATTATTTTTGAATTGATATTATTGATAAATCAATAAATAAGTATTCTTTAGAAAATAGGTTTGAGGTCCCTATTGAAATTTGCACTATCCAATCACAAGAGGGTGCAGCTAAAAATGTAAGTATACCTATTGCTGTGGCACTAGATTAATTCTGCCAGAGCTCTAAGAAAGTCAAGCTAAAGACTATAAATCAAAACTACTAGATAGGTTGTTTCTTTTCTTTTTAGTTTTGATCCTTTTCTTTTTTCTGTAGTTTCTTATTGCACTTTTATTTGCTTTGGCTTGTTTTCAATTTTGTAGAGAAAGATGAATGAGAGTGTTGGGGATAAACCTGCTTTTGCTGAAGTTCTGATGGATGTCTAATCTCTGGGTGATCCCGCCCAGTGGCGACGGCCATGGTCGGGCTTCGATCGGTAAAGACAAATAGGTTCCTCCACAATAAATGAATGACCCTCTCCAGTTGAGTGATACCTCAGATGAACTTGAATAGTGAGAACAGTCGCTTGAGCAGTTAAAGCACTAAGGTTTCACCCCTGGGTAGTCTAGCCTAGCCAGCTTGGAAGCTAGCCAAACTTCTTTCCTACCGAATCTCTCTCAAATCGAGTATCGCTATCACCATCGAATCTCATCTCGAGAGTCTCCGACTAATAGAACGTCCCTCGGACAATCTTCTATGCTTTATCTCAAACTCCTCTGGGACTTTTCCTTCCATCAAACTTCTCCATCAGTCGAACTTCTTTCAGACTTCTCCTTCAGATGGACTTCTCCAACTATCGAACACCTTTCAGACTTCTCCAGCAGTCGAACTCCTATCAAACTTCTTCTTCCATCGAACTTCTTCATCAATCAAATTTTTTTCGAACTTCTCCCCCCAGTTGCCAAGGGGCTCCACCTAGTTGAGCTTCCTCTAGACTCTCTCAGCAAGATCCCTTCCATACCCCTTCTAGCTACTCGAAAGAACCTTGGTACTTACTCTTGACATAGCAAATAACAGTCAAGGCATGGATGATCTTGAGAACACCCGAACTCCTCTAGAACAATAGTAACAATGAGCTCTTCACTGCCTATAGCTATCCCATCCAAACCTTGACTATTAACTCCCAATAGATTGGCATGTCATGACAACGGACACCATCCTCCATAACAAATCCCACATGGCCCCGAACGGCCCACTACTAGGCAGTTATGGCTATCACCATCAATTTGTTATTGGCTCCATTTATATAAAAGACCATCTAGATTGCTTTTTTTTCTAAGCTCTCATCCTCTACCTCAAAACTCTTCTAAAAACTTCTCTAAATACTCAATTTTTGTTGGCTGAAAAAGCTAACTTGATCATCGTAGGATCTTGTCAGAGCCACCACCCTAGACTTCGGACGAGACTTATTTTGCAGGTCACTAGTGGCAACCTTATCTTCTCCAACTCTAGCCTCAAATCCAGCATCAACCAGATTTTGCACCAATAGATACAATGGAGCTCAACCATCAACAAGCTGATGATTGACTTCGGGAGATATTTTCCAACATGTTTATCCATCCATGATCAATAGGCATGCCCTAGGTTATGGGGGCAAGATGGATCACAAGCTCTCAAAGTTAGGTGGAGGCTGAATGTTGAGTCAAGATGGTGATTGTTAGAATTTGATGTCTCAAATTTGATCCACAGTAGAGAAGAATCAATATCAGTTGGCAGTCGAGCTAGCTCGGATCTAAGGTCGAGCCTGCTTGGGCTAAGATCGAGTCGGCTCTCTTAGGCAAACATACAGTAGGAGTCTGCATGAGATGCAGTCGAGCCAGCTCCACCCCTGACCGAGTCGACTTGATGGAGGGGAACAAAATAGGATGGGATTTTTTGTTTGGACTTGGATTGTGATTAATCCAAGGGATCTATGGAAGTTGCACATGGACCACGGGATCCAATGGTTATGGAGGGTTGCAGTCATGATCTAAAGCTCAAAAAATATTTCAAGACTCTATCATGGACATGTTCAACTAATATTAGGAGAACAAGCCCTATTAGGACTCCTGTGAACTACTGAGAAGAAGATTCTCATCCTATTTAAAGGGCCAAGATGCTGTGGAGTAGAAAGATGGCATGTTTAGTGTGAGAGACATGTAGAGAGACTCAGACGATCATTGAGAGGAGCATGGCAGAGTATCAAGTACGTGCAGCCCGCAAGAGAGAGAAGTAATAGGTGCATAGCATTCGGCAAGGAGGCTGTGAGGGTAGAGCACCTTATAGCTTTTGAGGATCCCCTTGGAATTCTTAGAGAGCTTTTATGAGGACAGCTTCTAGTTGAGAGAGATTTATGTATGATAAGTTATGAGTGGGTGTTCTCCTCTTGTTTCTAATTTTTTCTTTCATAGTAAAGCTTTGCATGCCCCATGGAGGCGAGCCTCTAGGCTGATCCACATATTTGATTATTTTTTTATTTTATTTTTTTCTTCTTTTTGCTGCAATAATTTGGTACTAGATTCTTAATAAGTGATATCAGAGTAGCTGATATCCTAATAGTTTTTGCTCTTATTAGAATGAGATTCTCCTCCTTTTTCTAACAGGACAGTAGGGGCATAAAAGAAACATTGAAGGGCCTCTCTCCGCCTCCTATCTTAAAGAACCAGAGATTTTCATCCATATCAGGATGAGGTCCTCCTCCTATTCTTGACATGGTTACTTTTTACTTTTGTTAGAAGAAGATTCTCATCCTATTCCAAATAGGGCAGTAGGGACACAAATGGAACATTAAAGGGCCTCTCCCATCCTCCTATTTTAAATAACCAGAGGTCTTCATCCATTTTTGGATGAGATCCTCCTATTCTTGACATGGTTAGTTTTTGCTCTTGTTAGGATGAGGTTCTCCTCCTGTTCCTATCAAGGTAGTAGAGGCACAAAACGACCATTGAAGGGCCTCTCTCCTCCTTCTCTCTTAAATAATCGAAGATCTTCATCCATGTCAGGACGAGATCCTCCTCTTATTTTTGACATGGTTAGTTTTTGCTCCTGTTAGGATGAGGTTCTCTCCTTATTCCTAACAGGATAGTAGGGGCATAAAAGGATCGTTGAGAAGGCTCTCTCCTCCTCCTATCTTAAAGAACCGGAGGTCTTCATCTATGTCAAGTTCAGGTTAGTTTTTGCTTTTTTTAGGATGAGATTCTCCTCCATTCCTAACAGGATAGTAGGGGTACAAAAGAGCCATTGAAGGATCTCTCTTCTTCTGCTGTTTTAAATAACTGAAGGTCTTCATCCATGTTAGGACGAGATCCTCCTCCTATTCTTAATATGATTAATTTTTGCTCTTATTAGGATGAGGTTCTCCTTCTATTTCTAACATGACTTTAGGAGCATAAAAGGGTCGTTGAAGGGCCTCTCCCCTCCTTTTATCTTAAATAATAAGAGGTCTTCATCCATGTCAAGACAAGGTCCTCCTCTTATTCCTGCCATGTTTAGTTTTTGCTCTTGTTAGGATGTGATTCTCCTCCTATTCCTAACTGAACAATAGAGGAACAAAAGGACCGTTGAGAGGGCCTCTCTCCTCCTCGTATCCTAAATAATCGAAGATCTTTATCCGTGTCAGAACGAGGTCCTCCTCCTGTTCCTGATATGACAAACTTTGATCATTTCGAACGATTATTTCCTATCATCATCGATTTATAGCAAGAATGGAGATATTAAAATATGAAAACTTTATTCGAAATGAAGTCATTGGCAGTACATTCATAAATTTTCTAAATTCTATGGGCACGGAAGATCTGCCCCTCTGAGTTTCTTTAGGTAATAAGTTCTGGGTCGGATGACCTTCTTGATTTCATATGGGTCTTTTCAATTTGGGGCGAGCTTTTCTTGGTTCTAAGATTGTGAAATAGCTACTCATCGAAGTACCAAGTCTCCTACTTTGAATACTTTGCCTCTGACTCTAGAGTTGTAATAGTGAGCTACTTTCTGCTTGAAGGCCGCCATCCAAACTCGAGCTTCTTTCCACTTTTCCTCCAACAAGTCGAGGTTAGCCCCAAGATCCTGCGAGTTGTGCTGCTCATTGAATGCCTAACTCGTGCTCATGGAAGTTTGAGTTCTGTTAGGATGATTGCTTATATTCCAAAAGCCAAAGAAAATAGAGTCTCCCGAGTTGATAGTCTTTGGATAGTTTGGTATGCCCAGTGTACATGATAGAATTCGTTTACCCAAGTCTCCTTTACTCTCTCAAGTCTTGCTTTGATACCTTGTAGCAGGATTCTGTTGGTTATCTTGGCCTCGCCGTTTGCCTATGGATGGGCTACTGATGTAAAATTATGAAAGATATTTAAGTATTCATAGAACTCAGCAAATTTTGTTTCAGTAAACTATCACCCATTATCTGTTATAAGAGTTTGAGGCAGGCCGAATCTACAAACAATCGACTTTCAGATGAACTCCTACACTTTAGCTTCGATAATCTTTGCTAGAGGTTCGGCCTTGACCTACTTTGTGAAGTAATCAATTGCTATCAGTAGAAACATCTATTGTCCAAATGCCATGGGAAAGGATCCGAGTATGTCCATCCCCCATTGTGCAAATGGCCATGGGATGCTCAAGGGTATAAGCTAAGAGGCTAGTTGTCTTTGAATATTTACATTTTTTTAACATTGATCATATTTTCTAACATAGTCTATACAATCATGGTACATTGTTGGCCAATTATAGCCCTGTCGAAATAGTTTGTAAGATAAGGATCTAGCTCCCACATGACTTCTGTAGATTTTTTCATGCACTTTCTATAGTGCAAAATCGGCCTTAGAAGGTCGGAGATATTTCAAAAGTGGTAAAGAATATGAACTTTTATATAATTTACCTTCATATAGAACATACCAGAAGGCCTGATTTCTAAGCTTTCGAGCTTCTTTCGGATCATAAGGAAGAACTCCATCCTTGAGATAAGCAATTAGTGGATCAATCCAGTTGGGCTCATGGTTGACCTGCATTATGGACTACGGCTCCTCCAAACTTAGGCATTTCAGAACTTCAAAGAAGACCTCCTTAGGTAATTCAGTCGGGACTATCATGGCCAATTTGGAGAGAAGGTTGTCCCAGATGTTCTCTACTTTCGAAATTTGTTTGATATCAAAACTGTTAAAGACTGGGGTCATACTCTTCACTTTTTCTAGATATTTGATCATGCTATCATCCCAAGCTTCATAATTGCCACTGACTTATTGGTGCGGACACCAGAGCTACCAGAAGTCGGCAACATAATTTAGATTTAATTTGAATTGAAGAAGCCATATCAGAATAACTCTACTTCAGCTATTTTATTCTAGTTCTTTTGATTTAATCAATTAGTTCTTTCGATGCATTTAGTTTTGGGTCCATAGGACAATACTTAGGTTTATTTTGGATTGAGCCTTATTTGGAAAATGACCATAATAAAGAAGCAAGCTTGGTCCACATCATCTTTGGAGCCAACACCCTCCACACATCCAGAGAGAAAATACACATGCCAGCATGTGCCATGCCCAAGGATCCTCATGCCAAGTTATGCCAAGTATCAAGTGCCCACATGGAGTTCCTTTTTTTTCCTAGGATTCCTTAAGAGTTCTTGATTTCTTACTTATTTTATTAAAAGAGTGATTTCTTTTCTATGGTTCTATAAATGATAGATATGATATATTATTGTATTTGCAAACCATACATAATGTTTTAGTTTTTTGTTGGGAGGGTTGAATTTTTTCTTGTAAAGGAAATAGGGTTCCTAAAGAAGTAGGACCCCTATGGTCCTACATAAACCGATGTATCTTTCATGAATGAGACGATGAATGAATGAATCACTTTACAATTTTCATAAATACTTATGTTGGTCGCTCCAAAAGGGAGAGGGTGTGAGACCCAAAATCACCCCACGAGGGGAGGGTGTGAGGCCCATCTTTTTCTATCTCTTTAACCTTCATTTTCTTGAGATTCAGTATTCCTATGATCCCGATTCGTCTTCACCATCTACCTACATAAGCCTATCTCACCAAAAAAAGATCTGTCTCCTTCAAGATTTTCATCTATCATATAGAGAGAGAAAGAGTGATCTATTATTCAACAGATCAAACGTTGATAAGGATCTTCATTCCTTCTTAACTGATCTTTGATTTTTATTTATTTTCTTTTAGATCCGATGTTGGTAAAGACCCAGTTCTTTATCGATAGAACTACTTGGTTAAAATATTAAGAGCCCTAATTAGGGTAGTTTCTTAACTACTACGATCCAGATTCTTCTTATCATTTTTTTTGGATTTTCTTGCGAGCTTAATTTCTTGCTATCCTTCATTCCATTTGTATTTTTTTTTGCAATTATTCATAAGCATGTTTGATTTCTGCTATCTATCTATTTACTTTATTATTGCTAGTTATTTACTGATCTCTAAAATGGCATTCATCAGCATCGTTTAGATTGATCATGCTTTGCTTCCGTGTCAATCAGTCAAGCCTCTTGAGCAGAGTATAGACAACTATACTATCTATCCCGAAAATAATTTGCCATGATTGGACGTGATTTATTATTGACAAATGCAAGGTAGCTTGGTCTTTTCTTTTTAGGCTGTCCTGCATCAAATGGGGTCGAGTACGAGGCACTGACCGTAGGGTTGAAGATAGCTAAAGAACTAGAAGTAGATCGGCTTCAAGTTATAGTGACTCCTAGGTATTAGTGGAATAAGTGATGCGGGACAACCTAAAAAGAAAAGACCAAGCTTTCTGATAAGAGCACGATGTTATCATTAAGACACCATGTTTATTAGTTTAATCTGACTTCTTAAAATAATTAAGAATATGTAGATAGCAGTGAGTCAGATCGAATCCATAAGAAAGATAGTATTCTTAGACGTGAAATCTTTGATTTTTGAAAAAAAAAGAAAAGAATTTGAAAATAAAATTTGAAGTCAAAAATTAAAAATTAAAATTATAAAGTAAAAATTAAATTATGTAGAAAAATAAACTTGGTACTAAGATTTACTAGTCAGATCTTAGCATCTACTTGCGGTAAAATAAAGAAAAATAATTAAAGTATAGAAATTAAATTGCAATAAAAATAAAGAGCTAAGATCAAAGTATAAAAAATAAAATTTGTATTAATTAAAATTTTAGAATTTAAATATATAAAATTTAAAATAAAATAAAATAGCTTGATCTTTGATCTTGAATCGACATTGGTGGAAAGATGGTATAGAAGTCCAGCTTTTTCTCTCGACACTAGTTGTCTCGAAGCAGCCATTAACCCAAAGCCTAGCTCTACCCTATACCAAAGCTTCACCTTAATCCAAGATTATGAATTTTGAAAGTCTGGGGTCTTATTTATTAAGCTAGAAGGACTAAAGACTTTTTCTGCAGGCAATATGGGACTAAGAAGGTCTTTGATCGTCAAAATATGAAAAAATTTGAGTGAAAATCAGATTAAAAAGAGTCCTAGATGAATTTTGTTGAAGTCTGGTGAAATCTAGCTATCCAATAGAAATCCAATAGATCAAAAATCATCAAAATTGGATGTGTATCGATCCAGATTAGGTCGAATTAAATTTTGGCCATTGATCTCACGTTGATGGAAAAAATCTAGCCGCTGATCGTGTGTTGGGAGTCCTGATCACCATCGGATGCATTCTAGACCATTGGATCATCTTCTGGGTTGAGTGCTGCCATCGAATGGTGATCCACGTGATGTCTAAAGTATGAAATTTCCTCTACCATCTGATCTTGACCATAATCAACCACAGCCGCACGATCGCATAGTTATTATTCCCATGGACTGCATGCACTAGCTGCACCGCACACCACGATGAATCAATATCTCCTATCATCGAGTAAAAAGTCCAAAATGCCCAATGAGCCATGATAGATTTTTTGTAAACCCTTTAAAGTTCAAGGTCCTCCATGTGTCGCTCCGTGATTCATCGATTTCTGTTGAGCTGGCGGTCCATGCCTGGATCGTGGACCGATTGACGGCTTTCATGACTAAGTCGGCTAGCATGGCTGGCTTGGCACACTGACTTTGTCAGCTTGGCTTGGTACATTTGGATGCACCGACTGATATGGCACGACGGCTTGAGCCGGCTATGCTGTGTGTTTTTTCATTTAATTTTTATATATATTATTTCTTTAGAAATTTATATCTTTTTCATTTTAGCACCATATTATACAAAACTTATTTTGTTATGATCAAAAAAATAAGTTCTTTCCATTGATTATAAAATTTTATTTTTTAATTTTTATTATTTTTAATTAATTTTTTAATTAATAAAAATATTAGTTTCTTAAAAATATATAAATTGGTCATTAATTCTTAAAAATTAATATTTTTATTAGTAAATTTATGGTACTTGTCACACCCTCCAACTTAAGCTTTGCTCATCCTCGAGTAAAGAAAGAATTTAGTTTTAAATATCTTTTAGCTTTAGAGTTTCGAATTTTACCTAAGTAGTTTTCAAAATGGGCACTAATATTCAGTAGAGCTTAAGTGAGACATATCATTGGAATATTAATACTTATCAATAAAAAAATTAAGTAAAGAACATTAAACTTTTTCTAAATTTTTTCTAAATTATCCCATCTTTATCTCTGATTTATCTAGACTTTCATATAGGCAAGTGTATTGCTACTTCCGTCCTTCATTTATTGATTTTTATTTTCACATTGCCCTGACATGAATATCATTGCTTACTTAGGCAATGGAACATGGTTACTCAATGGGAAACCATTTTTTTTTAATTTTTTTTAACATTGTACAACTATTGAGTGTCTTAACCCCTTAAGCTTTCTATTTAATCCATGTAACGAGTCTTGGGCCAATAACTCTCAAACCAGTTGGCTTTAGAGCACTGGGTATAGAATACCCCTTGAGCTTACTAGCTCGAATCAAATAGAATACAAGTTAAGACTAGCTTTACAATGAGCTTCTTTGCCCTTTCCATCTTTTGACGCGAAACTCAATGCTTGCTTAGGCAAAAAGATTCGATTACTTAGTGAGAAGTACTTAAAAACTATTTTATTTAATTTTTTATATGAACAAATGTATAGTTATCCTACACAAGCCCATAAAAAGCAGACTTTTCTTTTGATGGTAGTAGAAAAAATTAGAAATGCTCAAAGAAAAAACTTTTTATGTTCTATACTTAACTCTTTATTGGGTTTTCTTAATACTTGATTTCTCAATATCTCATAGATTCTCTGATCTGTGCATCAATTTTTATTTAAAAATGCTTAGTTTAATTCAATTCTTAAGCGTAATCGGATGTCTAAATACTAATTTTTCTGAGGACTTAAAAAATTTTAAAAATTTTATTATTCTTCCCCCCAACTTAATCGATATTATCCTCAATGGAAAAGAAAAAATAAAGGATGTAATAAGGAATATGAAAGAATACACCTGACTCTGTATATTTTTGGTCCAGCACATACCTTTGAGAATTTGGGCTCTCCCTCTAACTTATTCAACATGTCCTAAAAAAAAATAAACTAAAAAGATAAATTAGATGAAAAAAACCAAATATTGGATTGCCTTCCAATAAGCACTAAGTTTATCGTCTTCAGCCAGATATATTGCAGCTTACTATCCTTTTTCAAATATTGGATTGACAAATTCCAATGGTTTTGGATTGCTAATCTCAGAAAGTTTATTTATAATCCCATTATTGATATAATCGTTGTTAATTTTAGGGACATAATTTATGACCCCATTCTTAGACCCATGTTTATTAAGAATTTCTCCTATTTGTTCTTCTAAAATGCTCATGAATTGAGTTTTTGAATTAGGAATTAAGTTTAATGCACTGGGTACTGGAAGGGTGTCTAAAGATGGATTTAATTCTGAAGGTAAATTAATGTGATCTTGCTTAAACAACTCCATTGAAGCCTCTTGATTTTTGTAAGAAGAATCGGCTTCTAGGGTTGAAGGGAATAGGACGTTGGGTTTATAAGTCTTGGATAAATCATCTATTCTCTTTTTTCCTATGTCTCTCTCATTTAAATTAGAACTAGCATCAGTACTAATTCTTGACTTGGGTTCTTCTATGTGGTTAGTCTCAGTACTAACCTGTTCCTCTAAATTTTTATTTTGGCTAGCATCAGTACTAGCTTTGCTCACCTAATCTTGGTATGGATCCATAAGAATTCTATAGCTTTTAAGTTCAAAAATTACTTTGGCATTCTCAAATTGAGGATTCTTAAGTGAGACACTAAATTGATAACTTGGTTCAGGTGGTTGGTGGACATTAGGTGAGTTATTTGAAATTGGTAAGCTCGATAATTGACCTAGTTCTCTCCTCATGTTAGATTCAACTAGTCTAATTTGAGCTTCTAGCCTGGCGATAGATTACTGTTGAGTCAGAATCAATTATTGAAGTTGGTGAAATCTATCATCAGGTTGATTGATCTGTTGAGGAGGTGGGTATGAGGGCTGATTATAATGTGGTGGCTGGAAAGGCTGACCTCTGTTATAAGCATAGTTTTGGTATTGAGGTCTATTCTAATAATTTTGCACTAATGGAGTTTGGGTCTGAGTTTGAGTCTATTATGATTTCTAAGAAAAATTAGGATGGTTTCTTTAGCCAGAGTTATATGAATTTGAAAATGGATCATTAACTAGCTTGGAGTAGCCTTTAGCAGGTTGGACTTGTTCTTGGATAAAAGATGAAAATTGTTAAGTCATAGGACATTCACTCATATGATGGATTGAGCTAGCATAGGTTGAACAAATCTCCTAATAATTAGAAGATGATGTGAATTGTGTAGGAGATTATTGACCTAGGGTTAGGACTTGATCTAA
This sequence comes from Cocos nucifera, assembly GCA_006176705.1. NCBI lineage: Eukaryota > Viridiplantae > Streptophyta > Magnoliopsida > Arecales > Arecaceae > Cocos > Cocos nucifera. Next base: position 390,763 of record QRFJ01001399.1, on the reverse strand, counting down.
TTTCTGAGCAAGAAAGTCTACTTTATTTATCAAATTTAAATCAGCCTTAGAACTAGATTCTAGATATTTAAATTCATGGATCCCTGCCTAGGTTTGGTAGAATGATAATGAAGCATGGTTAATTGAGTTTTCACTTAGGATTTTAAACCCTCATAGAAAGCTTGAACTATTTGCCACTTAGACAGACCATGGTATGGACATTTTCTAAGAAGTTCCTTAAGTCTCTTCCATGACTCATGAATTTGTTCCTCTGGAAGCTGAGCAAATTCAGTGATAGCTCATCTCATAATGTTGGTTTGGCATATGGGATAAAACTTTTTAAGAAATTCACTTTGGAAGTCAACCCAAGTTTTAATTAATCTTCCTATTGTGCCAAGCCAGTACTTGGCTTTGTCTTTTATTGATAAGGAAAATAAAATTAATCTAAGGGCATCCTTAGTTAAATTTTGAATTCTCATCGTAGAGCAGATTTCTAAGAATTCATCCAGATGTTTATAAGGGTCTTCATTGGTGTTCCCACAGAAAGATGGGAGCATCTGGATTGTAGTTGACTTGAACTCATAGTAGGTAGCATGAATTTTAGGTAATCGGATATAAATCGATGGGCTATAGATAGAAGAAATAAAATATTCCTTCATCTGCTTAGATGGTTCTCTAAAATTTTCAACCATTTCGTTATCGAATTTAATATGATTTAGCCTTTCAATATTATGGTTGGGTTCAACTAGATTAGATAAAGTGATTTCCTATCGTGTATGTACTAGTGCAACCCTAACATATAGTTCAAAATTTTTTAAAAAATTTTTAGAATTTTTTTATATTTTTTATTATTTTATTATATTAAAAATTAATTTTTTTTAATTTTTTTATTTATTAATTTTATTTTAATTTAATTTAATTATTATTTTTAATATTTTTTAGTTAGTTTAATTTTATTTTATTTTATTTTATTTTTAGAGAAGAAAGGAGAAGAAAGAAAGAAGAGTTCTAAAGAAGAGGTCCTAAGGAGTCAACTAAGAAGAGAGAGAAGAATTAGGTTTAATTAGGTTTGATGTTGGTTAGCAATCAAGTTGGTCAATCAATCCTGACTAAGTGCTATCCTAGATCTAGACAGCTCCTGACTACCAAGGTCACCTTTAAGCCCTTCAAGTATAAGATCAGCCAATCAACTGGCCAGATAAGTGTAAGATCGATGGGAGTCCCTCCGTTGCTTGCCTTAGACATCAATTATGCTTGTCTAAGTAAGCTAATGGAACCAATTAGAAACCACCTTCCTTTGGACCCAGTCATCCCTGAACCACTTTCCTAGACACCAGTCAAATTGACTAACCCTAATCTGGTTCAACTCTTACGGTTCTTTGTCCTATTGAGCTCGAGCCCTTAGGGCAGATGTCTAATTGATTTTAAAATTAAAGGCTTAGGTCAATGCAGGATGCTGGTTGATTGTTTATGGGTGAAGAAAGAGTGATCAAATCTCCATCTTATCTTTGTTTAATTGGGTGTTGCCCTTAATTTGATTTATATGCCCAAAAAAAAAAATTCAGACAAGGGATTCTATGCAATTTAAACTAGATGCATGTAACTAATTGAATTATGAAAGGATTACCTTGCCTCCAGCAATAAAACTAATATGATGCATGCTCTAAATTGTTAGGATTTCTAATCTTATCATGAAGCTTTTAATTAGGTTTACATGGATATTTTTTAAATTAATTTAAAAATAAAATAAATAAATAAATAAATAAAAAGGAAAGAGGACTAGGGTTAGGATTGATCTCACCAAGCAAAACTGAATGATCTATTCCTTGCCCTAGTTCTTTTTGTTCTTTAACCTCTTTTTTTGAAAAATAAAAAAAAGTTAGCAAGCAATATTTATAAGAAAATAAAAATTTTATTTATAATTTATTTATAAAAAAATCAAAGAGATCAAAAATTTAATGTCCGTGCCTTTCCTGGCAACGGTGCTAAAAACTTGGTGCATTTATTAAAATTATTTTTAATTTATTTAAAATAAATCAAAAAAAATAAAATTAAAAAATAAAAATAATCTAATAATGGTGCTAAAAACTTGATAGAAGCATGATGTTATCGTTAAGATACCATATTTATCAGTTTAATTCGACTTCTTAAAATAATTAAGAATACATAGATAGCAATGAGTCGGGTCAAATCCATAGGAAAGGTAGTATTTTTAGATTTAAAATCTTTAATTTTTGAAAAGAAAAAGAAAAAAAATTAAAAATAAAATTTGAAGTCAAAAATTAAAAATTAAAATTATGAAGTAAAAATTAAATTATGTAGAAAAATAAACTTGGTACTATGATCTACTAGTTAGATCTTAGCATCTACTTGTAGTAAAATAAAGAGCAATAATTAAAATATAGAAATTAAATTATAATAAAAATAAAGAGCTAAAATCAAAGTAAAAAAAATAAAATTTAAATTAATTAAAATTTTAAAATTTAAATAAATAAAATTTAAAAAAATAAAATAAAATAGCCTGATCTCTAATCTTGGATCGGCATTGATGGAAAGATGGTGTAGAAACCTAACTTTTTCTCTTGGCACCAATTGCCTCGAAGCAGCCATTAATCCAAAGTCTAGCTCTACCCTATACCAAAGCTTCACCTTAATCTAAGGTTATGAATTCTGAAAGTCTGGGATCTTATTTATAGAGCTAGAAGGACTGGAGACTTTTTCTGCAAGCAATGTGGGACTAAGGAGATCTTTGATTGTCAAAATATGAAAAAATCTGAGTAAAAATTAGATTAAAAGAAGTTCTAGATAAATTCTGTTGAAGTCTAGTGAAATCTAGCCATTCAATAGAAATCCAACGGACAAAAAATCATCAAAATTGGATGTGTATCGACCCAGATTAGGTCGGATTAAATTTTGGCCATTGATTATGCATTGATGGAGAAAATCTGGCCACTGATCGCACGTTGGGAGTCTTGATCACTGTCAAGAGTGTTCTGAACCATTGGATCATCTTCTGGGTTGAGCACTACCTTTGGATGGTGATCTGTGTGAAGTCTGATGTAGGAAATTCCCTCCACCATTCAATCTTGACCGCAATCAACCACAGCCGCATGATCGTGCAGTTACTGTTCTCATGGACTGCGTGGACCGACTACACCACACATTGCAATGAAGCAGTGCCTCCTATCATTGAGTGAAAAGTCCAAAATGCTCTATAAGCCATGATGGATTTTTTGTAAATTTCTTAAGGATCTAGGTCCACCACGTGTTGCTCTGTGATTTGCTGGTTTTTGCTGAGCTAGCGGTCCACGCCCAGATCATGGACCGGCTGACGGCTTCCATGACTAAGTCGGCTAGCATGGTTGGCTTGACGCACTAGCTTCGTCGGCTTGGCATGGTGTGTTTGGATGCATCGGCTGATATGGCATGGTGGCTTGAGCTGACTAAGCCGTATGTTATTTTTTATTTAATTTTTATTTATTTTATTTTTTAAAAAATTTATATCTTCTTTGTTTTAGCTCTATTTTGTATAAAATTTATTTCATTATGATCAAAAAAATAAGCTCTTTCTATTGATTATAAAATTTTAGTTTTTTAATTTTTATTATTTTTAATTAATTTTTTAATTAATCAAAATATTAATTTCTCAAACATATATATAAATTGATCATTAATTCTTAAAAATTAATATGAATTAATTAATAAATTAATATTTTTATTGATAAATTTATGGTACTTATCCCTTTCTTTTATTCGTCAATAATAAATCACATCTGACTGTGGCACATTATTCTCAGGACAAATAGTATAGTTGCCTATGCTCTACTCAGGAGACATGATTGATTGACATGGGACCAAAGCATGATCAATCTAAATGATGCTAATGAATGCCATTTTAGAGATCAGTAAATAACTAGCAATAATAAAGTAAATAGATAGATAGCAGAAATTAAACATGCTCATAAATAATTGCAAAAAAAAAATATAAATGGAGTGAAGGATAGCAACAAATTAAGCCCTCAAGAAAATCCAAAAAAAAGATAAGAAGAATCTAGATCGTGGTAGTTAAGAAACTATCCTGATTAGGACTTTTAATCTTTTAACCAAGCAAATTTATCGATAAAGAACTGGATCTTTACCAACATCAAATTTGAAAAAAAAAAGTAAAAATCAAAGATTAGTTGAGAAGGAACGAAGGTCCTTGTCAACATTTGATCTGTAGAGTAATAGATCACTCTTTCTCTCTCTGCATGATAGATGAAAATCTTGGAGGAGACAGATCTTCTTTTAGTGGAAGAGGCTTATGTAGGTAGATGGTGAAGATGAATCAGGATCGTAGGAACACTAAATCTCAAGAAAATGAAGGTAAAGAGATAGAAAAAGATGGGCCTCACACCCTTCCCTCATGGGGCGATTTTGGGTCTCACACCCTCTCCCTCTTAGAGCGACCAACACAAGTATTTTTGGGAATTATAAAGTGATTCATTCATTCATTTCATCCTAGGTTTCTATTGGATCTTGTCTTTTCAGGTTAAGAAGACGTTCAACACTTTTCCAATAAAGTCGGGCTTGCTTAACCAACTTCATCCTAGAAAACCTAACTCTCCTTGCTTCAGACATTTCGTACCATCCAAAATAGTGGTTCATGCCTAATTCTCAATCTAAGTACTCTCTTAGATCTAGACAACCATCAAAACTTGGGGCTTCGATCTTTACATTCCTAAGGACATGCTCATCCTAGTCGAACTAGTTATGATGGGGGCGTGCTGCTATAGGTCGATCTTGGTCGAGGTTCCTTCTTCTCTATCCTATAGAAAGTTGGGGAGACTTAGATTCAGATTATCTTTGCCTAGCTTCTTCTAGTACTGTTATTCTTTTACTCATGGTTTTCATAAAATCTTTCATGTCATCAAACTTCTAAGTCAGGGCATTAATGATGGCTGTTGTATTGGGATCCATATTGGTACTAGATGGAAAAGTAGGATGTTGGTACTAGGTATCTGATCTAGTGGTCATGCAAGTCCAGGATGCAGGAATAAGGTGTAGTAAGAAAGAAAAAAAAATGCTGGAGAGTAAATTACGAAATTTAAATTATAAAAATTTAACTTATAAGAATTTTAAATTACAGAATTTAAACTAAAGCTCTAACCAATCCAGCTCTGATACCAAATTGATGCAGGATAGCCTAAAAAAAAGACCAAGCTTCTTTCCGTTCATCAACAACAAATCACGTCCGACCATGGCACATTAACTGGTGCAAACATTAGAGCTATCAGAAGTCGGCAACATAATTTAGATTCAATTTGGATTGAAGAAACCATATTAGAATAACTCTACTTCAGTTATTTTGTTCTAGTCCTTTTGATTTAATCAATTAGTTCTTTTGATGCATTTAGTTTTGGGTCCATAGGATTATACTTGGGTTTATTTTGGATTAAGCCTTATTTGGAAAGAGACTATAATAAAGAAGCAAGCTTGGTCCACGTCATCTTTGGAGCCACTACCCTCCACATGCCTAGGGAGGAAATACACATGCCAGCATGTGCCATGCCCAAGGATCCTTATGCCAAGTTGTGCCAGGTATCAAGCGCCCACATGGAGTTTTTTTTCTTCTCTAAGATTCCTTAAGAGTTTCTGATTTCTTACTTAATTTGTTAAAAGGCTGGTTTCTTCCCTATGGTTCTATAAAAGATAGATATGATATATTATTGTATTTGGAAACCATACAAAATGTTTTACTTTTTTGTTGGGAGGGTTGATTTTTTTCTTATAAAGAGAATAGAATTCCTAAAGAAATAGGACTACTAGGATCCTATATACACCCATGTATCCTTCATGAATGAGACAATAAATGAATGAATCACTTTATAATTTTCACAAACACTTGTGTTGGTCATTTCAAGAGAGAGAGGGTGTGAGACCCAAAATCACCCCATGAGGGGAGGGTGTGAGGCCCATCTTTTTCTATCTCTTTAACCTTCATTTTTTTGAGATTTAGTGTTCCTATGATTCCGATTCATCTTCACCATCTACCTACATAAGCCTATTCTACCAAAAGAAGATCTATCTCCTCCAAGATTTTCATCTACCATGTAGAGAGAGAAAGAGTGATCTATTATTCTATAAATCAAATGTTGACAAGGACCTTCATTCCTTCTCAACTAATTTTTTATTTTTACTTATTTTTTTAGATTCGATGTTGGTAAAGACCCAGTTCTTTATCGATAAATCTGCTTACTTAAAAGATTAAGAGCCCTAATCAGGATAGTTGCTTAACTACCATGATCTAGATTCTTTTTATCTTTTTTTTTGGATTCTCTTGTGAGCTTAATTTCTTGCTATCCTTCAATCCATTTATATTTTTCCTTTTATAATTATTCATGAGCATATTTAATTTTTGCTATCTATCTATTTACTTTATTATTGTTAGTTATTTATTGATCTCTAAAATGGCATTCATCAGCATTATTTAGATTGATCATACTTTGGTCCCGTGTCAATCAGTCATGCCTCCTGAGCAGAGTATAGGCAACTATACTATCTATCCTGGGAATAATGTGCCATGGTCGGACGTGATTTATTATTGGCGAATGGAAGGAAGCTTAATCTTTTCTTTTTAGACTATCTCGCATCACTTAATCTACTAATAACTAGGAGTCACTGTAAACTTGGAGCCGATCTACTTCTTGTTATTTAGCTATCTTCAACCCTGCGATCAGTGCCTCATACTCAGCCACATTATTTATTGCAAGAAATTTAAAATGCAGTGCATACTCTGCAATGATTTTTTTCTAGATTGACCAAAATCAAATCTGCGCCTGTATCAAAAGTATTGGATGAGCCATCCATGTATAAGGCCCAAAAATATTCAAGAACGTCTGCTCTTTCTTCAGAAGAGTTCGGCTGCAACCATGGAATATCAGTTTCACTTTGCTCAAGTTCGACTTCATCCAGAATGGTGCATTCCACTATGAAATCTACTAATATTTGGGCTTTGATTGATGGCTGGGGTTGGTAGTTGATGTCAATCTTTGTAAGCTTAATTGCCCATTTTGCTATTCTTTCAGAGGCATCTGTTCGATGAAGAACAACATTGATTAGTTATTTAGTGAGGAGCGTTATAGTGTGCCCCTGAAAATAAGGTCGAAGCCTTTGGGATGCAATCTATAAAGTATAAGTTAGCTTTTCTATCTTAATGTACCTGGTCTCAGCATCCCTCAGAACTCAGCTTATATAGTAGATCGATCATTGTACTTTCATCTTTTTCTTGACTTGGACTGCTACAAGGACTATCAGAGAGATCGTTAGGTATAGAAACAATTCTTCTCTAAGTTCGGCTTTGCCAATAGGGGAGGTGAGCTGAGATAGTTCTTTAGTTCTTTAAATGCTTGTTGACATTCAGCAATCCAGCAAAAGTTCTTTTGTTGGTTGAGAATTTGAAAGAAGGGCATACTTCGCACAGCTGACTTCGAGACAAAGTGATTCAGAGCTGTGATCTTTCCTATTAGGTACTGAACTTCGTTTATTGATTGTGGGATGGTCATTTCTTGAATGGCCTGAATATTCTCTAGAATTGCTTCAATTCCATGACTTGACACCATGAAACCTAAAAATTTTTCTGAGGTTACTCCGAAGGTGCACTTAGTCGGGTTCAACTTCATCTGGTATTTTCAAGGGGCACTAAAGGTCTCTTCAGTGTCAGCAATGTGATTTATCGAAGATCTGCTCTTTACAAGCATGTCATCCACATAGATCTCCATGTTGCGACCGATCTGCTTCTTGAATATCTTGTTGACCAAGTGTTGGTAGGTTACGCCTATGTTTTTGAGCCCAAAAGTCATGACCCTATAATAATAGAGACCATGGTCAATAATAAAAGTAGTTTCCTTCTCATCATCAAGTGCCATCCGAATTTGATTATAGTCAGAGAAGGCATCCATGAAAGTGATGAGCTCATAGCCCGAGGTTGGGTCCACCAATTAATCAATTTTGGATAGAGGGTAGCTATCTATTGGGTAGGCCTTGTTCAATTTCTTGAAATCAATGCACATTCTCCATTTACTATTTGCCTTCTTAATGAGGACCACATCGAAGATCTAGTTTGGATAGTTGACTTTCTGGATGAATTCAGCTTTGAGGAGTTTGTTAACCTCTTCCACTATTGCCTTCTGCCTCTCTAGTGCATAGCCCCATATTTTTTCTTTCATCGATTGATGTTTGGGATCAATAGCTAGATGATGATCCATGACTTCAGCATCAATTCCATGCATATCTGTGGGGACCCAAGCAAAGACATCTGCATTTTTTTCTAGGAAGGCGATGAGCTGCTTTTGTACCTCTTCTCCCAAGTTGGAGATTTATCTATATCGTATGATTTGCATTCCCATCATTCAAAGGGATAACTACAAGATCTTCCATAGGCTCGCCCAGCTCCTCAGTAAGGTCATCATAGATGTCCATCCCGTCAGCAGGACAAGGATCTGATTGACCACTTTTTTGTAAAGTAATTGAGTAGTTGTGTCTTGCCGGAGCTTGATCTCCTCTGACCTCTCCGATCCCATAGCTTGTTAGAAACTTCATCATCAAATAGTAAGTCGACACCACTGCCTGAAGTGCATTTAGACTAGGTCGACCAAGAATTGCATTGTAAGCAGATAGAGCTCTTACTACCAAAAAATCAAATCATGCTCTGCATTATCTCGAATATCGCCATGCAGCCACCATTAATGTTATTATTCCTTTAACTGGCACAACATCGCTAGTGAAGCCCACCAATAGGGAGTTAGTTGGTCCCAGACAGTTATTAGGGATGGACATCTTAAAGAAAGCATCATGAAATAATACATCAACAGAGCTTTCATTATCAATAAGAAGACAGCGTACATCATAGTCTGTAATGTTTAAAGAAACTATAACCATGTTGTTACAAAAGAATTGAACCCTTGAGCATCTTCTTTAGCGAAAGCTATGGGTTCTTCAATTCTCTACTTCTTCATTGGCTCTGTCGATCCACTGGCCTCTTCCTGCTGAAGTCCCCTAGAGATGGTATTGATGATGCTGAGGGGTGGCTGATTTTCTTGCTGCTACTTCCTCCTTGGTGGTTTTGGCATTGGCAATGCCCTTGACCGATCCTCTCTTTCTTTAGGCCAACGTTGCAAAAATCGGCAAAGTTGGCCATGCCTGATGAGCTCCTTGATCTTGTCTTGAAGCTGAATACATTCTTTAGTATCATGATCATGGTCACGATGGTAGAGACAGTACTTGTTAGGATTGCGCTTGCCAGGGTGAGTGCACATTCTCTTCGATCTCGGTAGTTGCTCCTTGATTTTCATCAGTACTTGGGTCTTTGGAGCATTGAGGGGGGCATAGTTATGGAACCTTCTAAGGAAAGAGTTCCTTCGTGCCCTTCAATCAGGGCTTCTTTGATGACAAGCTCAAGGAGGGGTTCAGGCTTGCTTTTTCTCTGGAGGAGTTCGGAAGTGCGGCCAAGCTTCACTAGACTTCTTTTCAACTATGATCTTGCTAGAATTGCCTACCTATCGCTCTCCTATGGCTTCCTCATCCTTCAATTTAAAGGCTTCTTCAGCTCGAGCATAATCTTCAACCCAGGCTAGCAAATCAGCAAAATTCTTGGGATACTTCTTCTCCATGAAAAAAAGAAGATCGTTCTTTTAAAGGCTACCTTTTTGCATGGCTATAGCAATAGATTGGTCAAAATTCTAGACATCCAGTATAGCGGCATTGAAGTGGCTGATATAAGCTCAGATGGACTCCCCTTTTTTTTACTTGACATTGATGAGGAAGTCCAAGCCTCGCTTGGGACGTAGGCTACTGACAAAATGAGCCACAAATTGATAGCTCATTTGGTCGATGGAGAATATCGTACCTAGCTTCAGCATCGAGTATCAATTTCTTATTGCTTTCTTCAGAGTAGATGGGAAAGCTTGGCATAAGATGCCATCTGGTGTGCCATAGAATAGGAGTCATGATCTGAACAAGGGCTCTTCGCCCTCTGTTTCTCCTTTCCAGAGATCACCTGATGACTAGCCCAGGCGGGTCGCTCCAGCATCGGATCTTGATATTTTGGTGAAGCTCTCTCTGGTTGAACTAATGCTCATGGTTGTTACTACTGCATGGCCTGCACTACTTTTGTGAGGCCCTTAACCTGCTGGATTAGTTGATTGAATTGCTCCAAATCCACCACTACTATCGGTGGAGGAGCCAGGGATGCTGGAGATGAAGTTGGAGTCAGTAGATCTAGATGAGATCTAGCCACGGAGGTGGTAGATCACCTGGTTGATGCCTTCTTGGGTGGCATCTTTGCAAAGCTGGTCAGAGAAAAAGAACTTTGAAGAAAAAGAAAGATCTCTGTCGAGCACTTCTTTAAGAACAAGGGACCATCCCTTCCTCTAGCACCAATTCTGTTGGTGTAGAATCTGGTTGACGCCAGAATGGAGCTGGAGCTGGAGAAGATGAGGTCACCATTGGTGACCTACAAAGCAATGTCTTATCTAGAGCTGAGGGTGGTGGCTCCGGCAGGACCCTTAGTGTCTTGTCTCAAGATGATCCCAAGATGGCCATCCTCCAATCGACTCACTGATCTTCTTGACTACGTGACTAGTTCTGGTTGAACTTTTTTCGAACGAGCTTGAATAGTGAAAGTGCCCACTTAGGCAACTGCTCTGGCATTTCATTCCAGCATAACCTGGTATGGCCAATCTTAAAGCTGGCCGAACTCCTATCTTATCAGATCTCCTCCAATAGAACTCTTTTTGGACTCCTCCAATAGAACTCCTTCTGGACTCCTTCAAGCCAGACTCCTCCAGCAGAACTTCTTTCGGACTCCTCCAGAACTCCTTCTGGACTCCTTCAAGCCAGACTCCTCCAATCGAACTCCTTTCAGACTCCTTCAAGTCGGACTCTTTCTGTAATACTCCTTCCAAATTTTTTGAAGCCAGACTCCTCTAGTCGAACTCCTTCTGGATTCCTTCTAGTTGCCCAAAGGGCTCCTTCCAGTCAAACTTCTCTCTGTCACTAGAAAGATCTCGGCATCAATTCTTAATACAGTAAATATCAGTCAACATACAGATGATCTCGGAGACATTTAAACCTCTCTTGAACTACTATGATGTAAAGTTCTTCACCACCTATAGCTATTCCATTTGAACTTCAACTATTAAATTCTAACAGATTGGCACGTCGCGACAATGGACAATACCCTCCATAACAAACTCCATGTGGCCCAAAACTATCTACTACCAGGCAGTTACGACTATTACCATCTGTTTGTTACAGGCTCCACCTATATAAGGGATCCTCTAGATATGCTTCCTTTTTAAGCTCTAAACTCTACTAAAAGTTGAAGGGAAATCCTGATTTTCCGGTCCAAGTTCGTTCAGATCTGATCAGATCAAGAGATATATTTCAAAACTTTTTCTCTTGATTTCAATCAGATCTTGATATGTTTCAGATCTGATTCTTATTATTTTAATAAAATAAAATTAAAAAGATAAATTAAATTAAATTAAATTTATCTGATCTAGGTAATCCTATTACCCTGTTGATGATCCTGTTTGCAGCAGAAGGTTCTGGATCTTAGCCACGCAAGCGCTTGGCCTCTACCGGTATCCACTCGGGTTGGATCTGGAGATCCTCTTCTTCTCTATCACACCTCCAAAAATCAGATCTGAATCTGATCTGGAGGATCTTCAAAACTCTTTTGAAGATGAGCAGTCGTCCTTTGCAGCAGCGCAGCCTTCTTATTTTGATCACCTTTCTTTGATCTGAATCGCACCAACCAAGGTCCAAAACTCCTTTTGGACGTGGAGAGCAAGGGGAGAAGAGACTACGGCGTGGAGAAGGAGGGGAGAGGCAGCCTTGGGGCATGGGGTTTCTCAATTGAATTGCTTCTTAGAATCTGAGTTGGGCGTAGGGTCTTATTTATAGACTAAGCGTGATCCAACTCCTCTTCCTCCCAACCAATCACAACCCTTTGTGAAATCAGATCTAAATCTGATTGGTGGGAATAGAGACCCCTGGATTCCTCCTTAGAGGGTGCCTAAGACCAGTCAAAGTTGGTTCTTAGAAGAACTCTAATTGGAATCCAAAAAGGAGATGGAGTCCTTGTCCAACAAGGACTCCTAGGCGCCTCCAACTTGGGCACACGCCTAGGGTGGCATGCGCCCTTCTCCTTGCCAGGTTCTGGCAGGGGGACAGGCCCCCACCAGCTCTCCAATAGGTGCATGACATGTGGTCAAAAGTCAAAGTGTCAATGGTCAACATTTGACCAGTCAAAGGTAGACTTTTGACCAAAGTCAAAGAACAAGAAATGGCAGGTGACCAAAAATGGCAGGTAATGTCTTACAAATAAGACAACCTTTTTTGACTTGGACAACCTCCTGTCAGACCATATGAAGGCCTCTGTTTGAGCACAAACTCCTTTGGCTCAGACAGGACAACTTATTTATGATAGCAAAAGAAGAACGTTAGGTTCAATCGAGTGCTAGCACGATTTCCTTGAACCTAATTGAATCTCATTCAGATCAATTGAACTAGATCAGTTCAATTGATGATCACCAGATTCAAACCCTTGTTTGTGTGACCCAGTTAGGTTCAGTTCTGTATGGTAATGGGATATGTCATGATCTCTATCATCGACATCATCGAAACTCCTTTCGATGGATCAGAACTCTTCTGATTCGAACAGCTAGAATGATCGATCATCTAAATCATTCTAATTGCTCCCAAAATCCACCAGTGACACCTAGCAGTATATGGTGGCAACCCATCAGAGCTGAATGCAAACCTCTTGGTGCAGCTACCTGTGTGATTCAGTTCTTCTATCTTGAGCCCCGATCAGATTAGGGTTAAGGTGAACTCGTCAAACCCTAGTCTCTGTCATATGATGTAATCATTCGATTCGAGTCCAATGTGAAAATCTAAATAGAAACTCTTTCTATTATTTCACTCTACCATGGCCATGGATTTCTGGACTTGATTCTCATGATCATCATAGGGCTACTCCTCTACCACCGAGGTAGATAGATTCCATCTTGATGCAATCCAGTTCCTACAATGAACATGTCATAGCCAACATACACCTCAGGGTTCCATATGGCTAGGAGACCGAGTAATGGTGTAGTCAAACTATAACACCCTCAAGGTGAACTGCCGATGCATCTCAGGTCAAAGAACCAGACACACTACTGCAGCATCGAGTCAGTCATTGACGAGAAGGTAGACTCCCTAATGACTACTCGAGGTGGTCACGCTCAGTGCCCTCGTTCTCTAACGAGTACCTATACTCTCGCTCTGGTGTCTCCACACCATAGACTCAAGACTCATCTACTAAAGAGAAGCGATTGTACACCAACCTTCCGGATCAATCACCATCCTCGTGATGATCCTATGGTCAGGAGCAATTTATGAGTTAATAATGATTATTCATGTCTTAAATTTTCAACTCTTGAAAATATGAATTATCATTACCATTAACTCAAAGGATGTATCACAGACACTAAATACACATATGTGATAGAAAATAACCCATTTATTGATTTTAGTCAAAATTATAATTTTGCCCCTAGAAGTGTATTACAAGTGTCAGCCAATTCTGGCTTCTAGGGCACATATATCTAACAATCTTCCACTTATCCTAAAGCCAATTGGCTACAAGTCTAAGTCCCATCTTCTCAAGGTGGGCTTCGATCTTCTGCTGGCCCAACGGCTTTGTAAGTGGGTCTGCCACATTATCTGCGGAGTCGACTCTCTTGACCTCGATGTAACCCTTCTCGAGGTAATCGCGGATGAGGTGGTATCGCCGCTCAATATGCTTGGATTTCTGGTGAGACCTCGGCTCCTTAGCAAGGGCTATGGCGCCATTATTGTCGCAGTATAGAGGAATGGCATCTGATGGCATTACTCCGATTTCTGCAGCAAACTTCTTGTACCAGAATGCTTCCTTCGCAGCTTCTGATGCAGCGATATATTCTGCTTCCATGGTGGAATCTGCTATCACCATTTGCTTGGAACTCTTCCAGCTGATAGCTCCACCATTGCACACAAACAGACTCCCAGATGTCGACTTTCGATCATCTATATCAGACATGAAGTCCGAGTCTGTGTATCCCTGGAACTTGGAGTTCTCCGTTACCAAAGACCAGCATCATATCCTTAGTTCTTCTCAAGTACTTAAGGATACATTTCACAGAAGTCCAGTGTTCTTCACCTGGATTTGACTGATATCTGCTTGTGACACTCACAGCATGGGCTATATCAGGTCGTGTACATAGCATGGCATACATGAGGCTCCCTATTGCAGAAGCATAAGGGATCTTGCTCATGCGTTCTATTTCCTCAGGTGTGCTGGGGCACATCTTCTTGGAAAGATGAATACCATGTCTGAAGGGTATTAATCCCCTCTTAGAGTTTTCCATACTAAACCTCTTTAGTACTTTCCTCTATGTACATCTTCTGTGAAAGTCCTAGCATCCTATTCGGTCTATCTCCTATAGACCTTAATTCCTAGAATAAAGGATGCTTCACCTAGGTCTTTCATGGAGAATTCCTTGGACAACCACATCTTGACTGATGTCAACATGGGAATATCATTCCCAATAAGGAGGATGTCATCCACGTACAATACGAGGAAGACAACAGCGCTCCCACTGACCCTTTTTGAAAACACATGGTTCCTCTTCGTTTTTGATGAAACCAAACATTTTGATCACATCATTGAAACGAGTGTTCCAGCTCCGAGATGCTTGCTTAAGTCCATATATGGACCTTTGCAGCTTGCAAACCTTGTGATCAGTATCACTGGATGTGAAACCTAGCGGCTGTTCCATATAGATATCTTCCTCAAGATATCCATTTAGGAATGCCGTTTTCACGTCCATTTGCCATATTTCATAATCGAAATAGGCTGCAACAGCAAGCAATGTGCGGATGGATTTTAGCATAGCTACTGGGGAAAAGGTATCCTGATAGTCAATGCCTTCGCGTTGACTATAACCTTTTGCCACCAATCTAGCCTTGAATGTCTCCACATTCCCATCTGCACCAATCTTTCTCTTGAAGATCCATTTACATCCAATAGGTACTATACCTTCTGGTGGATCTACCAAGGTCCAGACTTGGTTTGAGTGCATCGAGTCAATTTCTGACTGCATTGCCTCTAGCCATTTCTCGGAGTCGATATCTGATATCGCCTCGTTGTAGGTTTTGGGATCATCACCATGAGCACCATTACCTACGAGGAACATTTCCTCTACATCCTCTGAAATAATACCTAAGTATCTTTCAGGGGGACGAAAAACTCTTTCCGATCTACGAGGTGGAGGAGGTAGTGTTCTTATTGGCTCAACCTGATTTGGTTCCACTTGGTCCTTAGCTCGTTCTGCTTGTGAGACTTTCTCATCAAGCTTGATCTGCTTTTCCAATGCCGCTATCTTGAATAAACTATTTTTCAAGAAAGATGGCATGTCGACTCACAATCACATTGTGGTCTTCTGGAATGTAGAAATAGTATCCTAATGACTCTTTAGGATATCCTATGAATCGAGCTCTGAAGGACCTAAACTCTAACTTGTCCGCTTGTTGTCTTTTGACATGAGCCGGACAACCCCAAATTCTGAGATGACTCAGACTTGGTTTCTTACCGTGCCATATCTCATACGGTGTGGTAGGAACGGTTTTAGAGGGAACCCTATTCAGTAGATAGATTGAAGTTAACAATGAGTGTCCCCAAAGAAAATCAGGGAGGTCTGTGAAGCTCATCATGGATCGAACCATATCTAATAGAGTCCGATTTCTCCATTCTGAAACCCCATTGAGTTGAGGTGTTCCTGGTGGAGTCCATTGAGAGACTATGCCATTTTCCTTGAAGATAGTCTAGGAATTCCCTGACTAAGGTATTCACCTCCTCGATCTGATCGAAGAACCTTAATGGGTTTTTCTGTTTGTTTTTTCTACTTCATGTCTGAATTCTTTGAACTTTTCAAAAGGCTTCAGACTTGTGTCTCATAAGATACACATACCCATACCTAGACAGATCATCGGTAAAGGTAATGAAGTAGACAAAATTGCCTCTAGCCGGCACATCAAATGGGCCGCACACATCAGTATGTACTAGGGCAAGGAGATCTGTGGCCCTCTCCCCATGTCCAACAAAAGGGAGTTTAGTCATTTTGCCTTGAAGACAAGATTCACAAGTTGGATATGACTCGAAAGTCAATGGACTCAATAGCCCATTTTTCTCCAATTTGTTGATCCTATCTTCTGCTATATGACCTAATCTCAAGGTGCCATAGATATCTGTCATTTGGACTATCCCTAGGTCGTTTGGCATTCACGTTTTGCTCGATAGTTAGAATAGGTACATCAATATGTAGCTGATAAAGACCATTAATAAGGAAACCATTTGCAATTTTATTTCTTTCATAAAGAATGTTACAATGGTCCTTAAAGAAGGTGATCACATAACCTTCTTGTGCTAAGCATGAAACAGAAATCAAATTCCTGCTAGCTGCAGGCACAAAATAACAGTCTTTCAAAACTAAGTCTAAACCAGATGGTAATCGAAGAGGGTATGTTCCCACGGCTACTGCAGCAACTCTTGCTCCATTACCGATGCGTAGGATCATGTCTCCATCCCTCAGCCTCCTGCTATCCTCAAGACCCTGCATAGAAGTGCACAGATGAGCACTAGAACCAGAGTCAAGCACCCAACTGGATGCAGAAGAAACCGTAAGGTTAGACTCAATAACGAGCATACCTCCAGAAGGACCTTCCTTCTTGTTCTTCAGGGTGGCCAGGTAAGTAGGGCAGTTCCGCTTCCAATGGCCGTCGCTGTTGCAATGGAAAATACTTTCCTTTGCCATCGGCCTTTTTCTTCGATTCTGCCTTCTTCTTCTTTGATCCTTCCACCTTTTGCTTTTTCACAGACTTCTTTTTCTTTCCATAAGACTTTCTTTTGGAAGAAGTCCGTTCCATAGCAAGAACTGAGCCTTTAGAACCTTTCATAGAAAGCTCAGCGGTAACCAGCATATTCATTAACTCGGCCAAGGAATTCTTGAAGTTTATGCATGTGGTAATTCATGATGAATTGCCCATATGCATCAGTCAAGGATTGCAGAATAATATCGTTCTGCAGGTCCAAGTCCAACTTCACATCCGAGCTTCTCAAGCTCTTCCATGTCCTTGATCATTGTCAGACAGTGATCTTGGACTGACTGCCCATCATGCATCTTAGCCTTAAAAAGTTATTTCGTGACTTGATATTTGGCTGCGCGACTCTGTTCACCAAACATCTCCTGCAGGTGAGCCAACATTTGGCGAGCAGTCCCGATATCCTTCATGTTGGCGCTGGAGCTCATCAGACATCGAGCCCAACATGTAATATCTGGCCTTATTATCTTCGTCAATCCATTTTTCCAGAGACGCTCTCTGTTCAACAGATGGACGGGCTGGTAAGGTGGGAGGGTCCTGGTCCAAAACATGGGTTAACTTCTCGGAACCCAAAATAATTTTATAGTTCCTGAGCCAATCTTTATAATTGGGTCCAGTCAGTCTATGTGTGTCCAGGATACGTGCCAATGGGTTGGACGCAGACATTTTCCTGTAGAGAGTCAAAGATTCTAGTTAGATACTGTAATTTTGACTTGACCAATTTGTTTAGGGATTTTATTTTTAAACAAATTAGCTCCCACTATTTTCTCGGATCCCTACACTCCCTCTGTAGAGATGCGAAAATCTCCACGATTAATGATTTCTAGTGGGTGGTGCGGTCTCACCAACTGACTCATCACCTCACCTAACAGTTATTGGTGATGGGTTAGCCAATGAGTGAACAACTCTTGTTCAATGATTCTCTAATCATGGTGCACCCAAACTTGGTCTCTAATTCATGAATCTCACCGTATCCGAAATATTGATCCACTCCTTAGTTAAGTCAGACCCACCATTTGCATAGACTGGGTTCCTAATTGAGTCTCTCACCGTATCCGGAAATATTGAGCCCAACTCATCCTCCAGCCCATAGCATCCAATGCCTAATAGACATGGTTGCATCTTTCCCGGTGCAACTGAGCCACTGTATCCAGCCGAGAACAATCAACCCCGGGAAGGGCCCGCACATCTACAATGGTGGAAGACCTCAGGACTTAATCTTTTTCTTAGGGAGAATTGATTCAGGTCTCATTAAACTAGACTTGGCTTAGTCATAACAATTATGACTAACCTAGTGGCATGGGTTAGCTCGGATTATTGACCACCTCAGATCAGAACTGTGTCAACAGATATGGCCAGGTAAGTGAGACCGGTGGAAGGAATATGCCATTAACTCGTACAAGAATGCATTCAGGTCGAGTAGCTTCCAATTAAAAATCCAGTCGGTCGTCTGTGCCAAACTTACCTTAGACACCAAATTGTTGAGTCAGAACCAATTGGGTTAGCCTACAATCCAGACTCTAACCTCTGAGCCTAATTAGGTCTTGCTTGATCGTGACTCGATCTTGACCCAGACTTAATCCTATTAGGCTGGTCAATTTAAGCATTGTTGATCCCATCTAACCAACTCTTGATTCGGTTTGATCAACCGCTTAGACCTAATTGAGCTACCCAAGCCCGAACCCAGTATTATGAATATGTCTTAGATCTGAAAATTCTCAATTTTAGACCTAATTAATATTCCATAAACTTAATTCTTAATTAAGTAGGGTTCATAAACAAAATATGCACAATAAATCCTAGGGTTTCAGGATCTAGGGTTTTGCAGAAAGTAAGTTTTGGGTTTCTGATTAAGGACGAACACGCAGCACCCCTACACATCATAAGAACACCCCATCGAATGGAAAGAGAGGGCCTTTAAACCCTTCTTCGTTCTTATGACCGGACGGCCAAGAGGAACGCCTTAATCAGGAACATTCAATACTACAAAATAATATCAGATCTATATCATATATCTCATATATAAAGTAGATCTAATCATGGCATATTTTGCATACATCTCATGTATCATAATCATGCATATTTTCAGATCTAAATTATCTCATAATAATCTAAAAAATTAGATTTAAATTGATCTAATCAAAATAAATTCTAATCTAGATAATTATGTAGAACTATTCTACAACTAGTCTAGACATGCATCAATCATATCTCATATGATATTAAAAAATTAAATAATTTTTATTTACTATTTTTTAGATGTTATTATAACACTTATAATATCAAAAAATAGTAAATAAAAAGATCTAAAATATGATTTAATCGGATTAAATCAAAAATATGCAAGAATATTCTATAGAACTATTCTATTCTAGAACTAGTCATGCATATCTTCTAATCTTAGATCCAAATCATTTAATTTTAATTTTTTTCTGATTTCAGATCTGATCACATCTCATGTGACATCTGAAATCAATTATTTTCTAATTAAAATAAATTTAAAATTAGATCTAAACAATTTTAGAACCTGGCTCTGATACCAGTTGAAGGGAAATCCTGATTTCTCCGGTCCAGGTTCGTTCAGATCTGATCAGATCAAGAGATATATTTCAAAACTTTTTCTCTTGATTCAATTAGATCTTGATATATTTCAGATCTGATTCTTATTATTTTAATAAAATAAAATTAAAAAGATAAATTAAATCAAATTTAATTTACCTGATCTGGGTAATCCTATTACCCTGTTGATGATCCTGTTTGCAGCGGAAGGTTCTGGATCTTAGCCACGCAAGCGCCTGGCCTCTACCGGTATCCACTTAGGTTGGATCTGGAGATCCTCTTCTTCTCTATCACACCTCCAAAAATCAGATCTGAATCTGATCTGGAGGATCTTCAAAACTCTTTTGAAGATGAGCAGTCGTCCTTTGCAGCAGCGCAGCCTTCTTATTTTGATCGCCTTTCTTTGATCTGAATCGCACCAACCAAGGTCCAAAACTCCTTTTGGACGTGGAGAGCAAGGGGAGAAGAGACTATGGTGTGGAGAAGGAGGGGAGAGGCAGCCTTGGGGCATGGGGTTTCTCAATTGAATTGCTTCTTAGAATCTGAGTTGGGCGCAGGGTCTTATTTATAGACTAAGCGTGATCCAACTCCTCTTCCTCCCAACCAATCACAACCCTTTGTGAAATCAGATCTAAATCTGATTGGTGGAAATAGAGACCCCTGGATTCCTCCTTAGAGGCGCCTAAGACCAGTCAAAGTTGGTTCTTAGAAGAACTCTAATTGGAATCCAAAAAGGAGATGGAGTCCTTGTCCAACAAGGACTCCTAGGCGCCTCCAACTTGGGCACACGCCTAGGGTGGCGTGCACCCTTCTCCTTGCCAGGTTCTGGCAGGGGACAGGCCCCCACCAGCTCTCCAATAGGTGCATGACATGTGGTCAAAAGTCAAAGTGTCAATGGTCAACGTTTGACCAGTCAAAGGTAGACTTTTGACCAAAGTCAAAGAACAAGAAATGGCAGGTGACCAAAAATGGCAGGTAATGTCTTACAAATAAGACAACCTTTTCTGACTTGGACAACCTCCTGTCAGACCATATGAAGGCCTCTGTTTGAGCACAAACTCCTTTGGCTCAGACAGGACAACTTATTTATGATAGCAAAAGAAGAACGTTAGGTTCAATCGAGTGCTAGCACGATTTCCTTGAACCTAATTGAATCTCATTCAGATCAATTGAACTAGATCAGTTCAATTGATGATCACCAGATTCAAACCCTTGTTTGTGTGACCCAGTTAGGTTCAGTTCTGTATGGTAATGGGATATGTCATGATCTCTATCATCGACATCATCGAAACTCCTTTCGATGGATCAGAACTCTTCTGATTCGAACAGCTAGAATGATCGATCATCTAAATCATTCTAATTGCTCCCAAAATCCACCAGTGACACCTAGCAGTATATGGTGGCAATCCCATCAGAGCTGAATGCGAACCTCTTGGTGCAGCTACCTGTGTGATTCAGTTCTTCTATCTTGAGCCCCGATCAGATTAGGGTTAAGGTGAACTCGTCAAACCCTAGTCTCTGTCATATGATGTAATCATTCGATTCGAGTCCAATGTAAAAATCTAAATAGAAACTCTTTCTATTATTTCACTCTACCATGGCCATGGATTTCTGGACTTGATTCTCATGATCATCATAGGGCTACTCCTCTACCACCGAGGTAGATAGATTCCATCTTGATGCAATCCAGTTCCTACAATGAACATGTCATAGCCAACATACACCTCAGGGTTCCATATGGCTAGGAGACCGAGTAATGGTGTAGTCAAACTATAACACCCTCAAGGTGAACTGCCGATGCATCTCAGGTCAAAGAACCAGACACACTACTGCAGCATCGAGTCAGTCATTTACGAGAAGGTAGACTCCCTAATGACTACTCGAGGTGGTCACGCTCAGTGCCCTCGTTCTCTAACGAGTATCTGTACTCTCGCTCCGATGTCTCCACACCGTAGACTCAAGACTCATCTACTAAAGAGAAGCGATTGTACACCAACCTTCCGGATCAATCACCATCCTCGTGATGATCCTATGGTCAGGAGCAATTTATGAGTTAATAATGATTATTCATGTCTTAAATTTTCAACTCTTGAAAATATGAATTATCATTACCATTAACTCAAAGGATGTATCACAGACACTAAATACACATATGTGATAGAAAATAACCCATTTATTGATTTTAGTCGAAATTACAATTTTGCCCCTAGAAGTGTATTACAAGTGTCAGCCAATTCTGGCTTCTAGGGCACATATATCTAATAAAAGTCTCACTGAGTACTCTATTTCTATTGGTCAGAAGAGCTGACGTGATCATCAAAGGATCCTACCAGAGCTACTACCCCCAACTCTAGATAAGACTTTGTTTTGCAAGTCACCAACGGTGACCTCATCTTCTCTAGCTCCAGCTCCATTCTAGCATCAACCAGATTCTACACCAATAGAATTATTTATCATGGATTATTTTTGTTTTTGAAAAAAATAATCATCACCGAAGTCCTTGGTCAAGGTCCTTAGCCATTGATCTTCATTCGTTGGAATTCACCAATCCCCTCAGCAACAAGATTATACTATAGAACCTCTCAACAGCACATGGAAGTCTGATGACATGATCTCAAATAGTAAGAGAAAACTTCTATTTAACTAACCTTACTTCTCAACTTGAGATGAATGGCAGGACCCAAGTTCGGCTCTCCCAACTTTGATTGGCGGCAAGCTGATCTGAGCGAACTCTTGTAGTTACGCTCCTTCCAAGCGAACTCCTCCAATCACGCTCCTTCTAAACAAACTCCTCCAGTCATTCTCTTTCTAGATGAACTCCTCTAGTCACGCTCCAGTCGCAGACCTACTTAATCCCTACCCATCATGTCGGTGGGAGCCACCCAAGGAAACCTCATCAAGTCGCTGATACATAGTGACTGCTCCACGAAGGATGGAGCATGGAAGCCTCAGATCTTAATTTAGGGGGCATCTACTTAAGCACAACCCAGGAAGCTTCTGAACCTCTTAAACTAATTAGACGTTGCCTCCAATAGACCTCGATCGACCATAAGTCCATCATGTACACCGAAGTCTCCAATCTACATTTGAACTTCAACAAATAGATCTCAACTGCCTATAAGTCATGATAAATGACAACTCATTCTCTATAACAAATTCTATGTGGCCTGAGCGGCCCCCTACCAAATGGTTACGTCTATCGCCATCAATTTGTTACATGCTCCATCTATAAAAGTGATCCTCTAGATATATTTTCTCCTAAGCTCTCTTCTTCTTTCCATTACTCTATTTCTTTATTTCTTAAGCACTCCATTTCAGTTGGTTGGAGAATTAACTTGAGCATCGGAGGATCCTATCGGAGCCACCCACCTTCGATTTGGGCTTTATTTTGCAAGTTTTGTCGGTGGCCTCACCTTCTCAACTCCAGCTGCCTTTGGCATCTTTATGAATTTCCACACCAATAGGATTCCCATTGAGGCAAGCTCCTTCAATCATGCTCCATCTGAGCAAACACCTCCAATCACACTCCTTCTAGACAAACTCCTCCAGTCGTGCTCCTTTCAGATGAACTCATGCTCCTTTCGGACAAACTTCTCTAGTTGCGCTCCTTTTGGATGATCTTGCACTCCTTCCAAATGAACTTGTGCTCCTTCCGAACGAACTTGTCTAGTCATGGATCTACTTAATCCCTACCATGCCTGTTGGCAAGAGTCACTCAAGGGAACCTCATCAAGTCGCCGATACATAGCGACCACTCAATGAAGGATGGAGCGCAGAAGCCTCAGATCTCAATTTATGGGGCATCCACTTGTGCACAACCCAGGAAGCTTCCGAATCTCTTAAAGCAATTATATGTTGCTTCCAATAGACCTCGACCGACCATAAGTCCATTGCGTACATCGAAGTCTCCAACCTATGTCCGAACTTCAATAAATGGATCTAAATAGTCTACAAATTATGATAAATGACAACTCATCCTCCATAACAAACTCCACGTAGTCTGAGTGGCTCACTAGCAGACGGTTATGGCTGTCGCCATTAGTTTGTTACACACTCCATCTATAAAAGATATCCTCCAGATATATTTTCTCCTAAGCTCTCTTCTCCTTTCTATTATTCTACTTTTTTATTTTCTGAGCACTCCATTCTAATTAGCCAGAGAATTAACTTAAGCATCGAAGGATCCTGTCAGAGCCACCCACCTCCAATTTTGGTTTTATTTTACTGCTCCTGTCGGTGGCCTCACCTTCTTAACTCCAGTTGCCTCCAGCATCCTCACGAATTTTCATATCAATAGTTTTCATCATAAATAATTTATTATTTATGATGGAATATTTTTATTATAAATAAAAAAATATTTATAATAAAATTTATTCATTATAAATAAAAAATTATTTATGATGGAATATATATACCGTAAAGAAAAAAATATTTATAGTAAAAAATTTTCATCATAAATAATTATTTTTTTCAATAAAAATAATTTATAAAAAATAAAAAATTATTCACGATGGAAAGAATCCATCATAAATAATTTTTATTTGTAATGAAATATTTCGATCGTAAATAATTTTTTATTTTTGATGGAATATTTTTGTCAAAAAAATTATTATTTATGATGAAAAATTTTAATTTTTCATCACAAATACTTTTATCTCAAATAATTTAATGAATAAAAAAATTTTGATGAAAATTTTTGATCATAAAAAATTTTTATTAATAATGAAAATTAAATTTTCATCGCTAATTATTATTTGCGATTTGATTTTTTATGATGAAGAATTAGCGATCCAAATTTCATCGCTAATAATTATTAGTGATGAAAATTGGTTATTTACAATGAATTTTTTTCATCGCAAGAAATTGGTTTTGTTGTAGTGCAAATAAAGATTGAAATGAAAACTATTTTCTAGTTTTGACTTGGTCCAAAACAAACTTCCGTCTAAGAAATAAGGGGGTGCATATTTTGGCATGAAGGCTCTCTGGGCATGAGAGGTCTCATGCCAAAATCAAGGGTACGATGTGGAAAGGCTAGGTGGCGCAAGGAGAAAGAGTCTCGATCAGATTAGGACTCCATGTTTTGACTTGGTCTAACTAATTTTTGAACCCAATCAAATCAAAACTTATGCAACCCAATTATAGATGATCTTAGTCCAACTAAGAGTCCAATTAAATTAGATTAAATAATATTTTAATCTAGTTTAAATTTCATTCAAATTAGAACTAGGTGCACTAAAGTCCTAATTGAATAGAGACTTGTTCTTCCTTGCAATTGGCTTATCCTATAAACCAATTGGACTTGATCTAATCAAGCACAAACCAAACCTAATTGAATCTTATTCAATTAGACTTGATCTCAGTCCTTAAGCTCAATCAGATTAAGCCAATTAGCAATCCGATTGTTAATCAATTCTCCTATAATACTTGCACTACGTCAAAAATTAATTATATTGAATGTTTGATCCTAAAATGATTCTTAACCATTGATCAACCATTCGATCAGATCAAGATCTCTAATGTATATGGTCTTATAGATTCGAACCTAAGCTAGTAGCATAGGAATAAATTTTTGAATCAATTAAAGTGACTATCTAGCAATGGTACCCGATAGCTTGATAGGTTAAAAATATAAAGCAACACTCTTAGAACCTATGTAGATATAGTTTTCGCATAATTCATCTTTTTGACCATGAATGCTCATAGGACTGATAAGTACCATAAATTCATCAATAAAAATATTAATTTATCAATTAATTTATATTAATTTTTAAAAATTAATCATCAATTTATATATAATTTTTGAGAAATTAATATTTTTATTAATTAAAAAAATTAATTAAAAAATAATAAAAATTAAAAAATAAAATTTTATTATCAATGGAATGAGCTTATTTTTTTATTATAATAAAATAAGTTTTGAGCAAAATGGAGCTAAAATAGAGAAGATATTAATTTCTAAAAAATAAAATAAATAAAAATTAAATAAAAAAAAGAAAATGGCTCAGTCGGCTCAAGCCACCATGCCATATCAGTTGGCACATCCAAACGTGCTAAGTAAAGCCGATGAAGCTAGCACGCTAAGCCAGCCATGCAAGCCGACTCAGCCGTGGAAGCCGTCAATTGGTCCATGATCCAGGTGTGGACCGTCAGCTCAGCAGAAATCAGCAAATCATGGAGCGACATGTGGTGGACCTAGACCCTTAAATGGTTCATAGAAAATCTATCATGGCTCACAGAGCATTTTGGACTTTTCACTCGACCATAGGAGGTGCTGATTGATTGCAGTGTATGATGCAGCTGATCCACACGGTCCATTGAAATAGTAAAGGCGCGATCGGATGGATTCGATTGATTACGGTCAAAATCAGATGGCAGTGGTTATTTTCAGATTTGATTCAACTTCCAATATGCCATCGGACGGCAGCACTCACATCTGACTTAGATCCAATGGTCCAGGAAGCTCCTAAGTTGCTTAAAACATCTAGAACTCAATCCGACGATCAAATTTTCTCCTGATTAATGCAATCGGATGGCCAGAATTTAATCTGACCTGATGTGGGCCAATATGCATCCAATTTTGATAATTTTTGGTCTGTTAGATTCCTATTGAACTACCAGATTTCATTTAGAGTACCAGAATTCAACCAGGACTTCTTTTAATCCAATTTTCACACAAATTTCTTCATATTTTGATGATCAAATAGCTCCTTAGTCCCACATTGCCTAGAAGAAAACTCTCCAGCCCTCCTAGCTCTATAAAAAGGACCCCAAGCCTCTAGAAATCAAGAGATCTGATTAGAGGAAAGCTTTGGTATAGGGTGAAGCTAGGCTTTGGATTAATGGCTACTTCGAGGCAACATGTGCTGAGAAGAAGAGCTGGACTTTTACACCATCTTTCTGCCAATGCCGATCCAAGATCCGAGATGAGCCTATTTTATTTTTATTATTTTTATTATTTTTATATATTTAAATTATGAACTTTTTAATTAATTTAATATTTATTTTTGTGTTCTTTAATTTTATGCTCTTTATTTTTATTGCAATTTAATTTTTACACTTTAATTATTATTTTTTATTTTATTGCAAGTAGATGCTATCTTAGTACCAAATTTAAATTTTTACACCTTTTAATTTTTATTTTTGACTTCACTTTTGATTCCAAAACTTAAATCCTTTTCCTTTTCTTTTCAAAAATCAAAGATTTCAAATCTAAAATACTACCTTTCCTGTAGATTCGATCCGACAAACTGCTATTTACATATTTTAAATTATTTTAAGAAGTTGGATTAAACTAATAAATATGGTGTCTTAACGATAATATCGTATTTCTATCAAATTTTTGGCATCCTTATCAGAGATTATTTTTGATTTTTGATTTTAATTTTTTTTGATTTATTTTAAATAAATTTAAAATAATTTTGGTAAATGCACCTAGTTTTTGATGCCGTTGCTGGGGAAGGCACGAATATTAAATTTTTTATCTCTTTGATTTTTTTATAACTAAATTATAAATAAAATTTTTATTTTCTTATAAATATTGCTTGCTAACTTTTTCTATTTTGCAAAAAAAAAGGTTAAAAAACCAAAAGAACCAGGGCAAGGAATAAATCATTCAGTTTTGCTTGGTGAGATCAATCCTAACCCCAATTCTTTTCTTTTTTATTTATTTATTTATTTTATTTTTAAATTAAATTTAAAAAAATATATTCACTTAAATTTAATTAAAAATCTTATGACAAGATTAGAAATCCTAACTATTTAGAGCATGCATCATATTAGTTTTATTTTTATTTTTATTTTTTTTGGTGATTGCTAGAGGCAAGGTAAGCCTTTCAGAATTTAATTAGTTGTATGCATCTAGTTTAAATTGCATAGAACCTTTTAATTAAAAATTTTTTGTGCATATTCATATTAAACAAAATTAAGGGCAACACCCAATTAAACAAGATAAGATGGAGATTTGATCACCCTTTCTTGGCCCATAAATAATTAACCAGCATTCTACATTAACCTAAGCCTTTAATTTTAAAATCAATTGACATCAGCCCTAGGAGCTCGAGCTTAATAGGATAAGAAATCCTAATAGTTGAACCAGGTTAGGGTTAGTCAATTTGACTTGTGTCTAGAAAAGTGGTTCAGGGATGATTGGATCCAAAGAAAAGTGGTTTCTAATTGATTCCGTTAGTTTACCTGGCCAAGCATAATTAGTGTCTAAAGCAAGCAATGGAGGGACTTCCACCGACCTTATACTTTCCTGATCAGTTGATTGGCCGATCATATACTTGAAGATGATCTTGGCAGTTAGGAGCTGTCTAGATCTAAGATAACCCTTAGTCAGGATTGATTGACCAAATTGATTGCTAACCAACATCAAACCTAATTAAACCTAATTCTTCTCTCTCTTCTTAGTTTTAGAACTCTTTAGGATCTTTTCTTTAAAACTTTTATTTCTTTTTTTTCCTCTTCAAAAATAAAATAAAATAAATTAAAAATTAAATTAAATTAAATTAAACTAACTAAAAAAATATTAAAAATAAAAATTAAATTAAATTAAAAAATAATTAAAATAATTAAAATAATTAAAATAATTAATTTTTTAAAAATAATAATAAAATAAAATAATAATATATATATATATATATATAAATTTTAAAAAAAATTTAAAAAATTTTGAACCATACATTAGGGTTACACTAATACATGCACGATAGAAAATCATTTTTTTTGATTTAGTTGAACTTAATTGAATAGTTGATTCATATTAAACTTGATAATCAAATGGCTGATCTGAATCTAATAGTTCAAAAATTAGATAAAGTTGACCTTCTTGTCCAAAAGTTAGATCAACTTCTAATTCTAGATCAACAATCTCTTGCATAATTCACATCACCTTCTAATTATCAGGAGTTTTATTCCATTTATGCTAGTCCAACCCATCATGTGAAGTGAATATCCTATGACTGCACAGTTTTCCATATTTTATCCAAGAACAAGTTCAAGCTAC
The DNA here is from genome assembly GCA_006176705.1 of Cocos nucifera. Classification (NCBI taxonomy): domain Eukaryota; kingdom Viridiplantae; phylum Streptophyta; class Magnoliopsida; order Arecales; family Arecaceae; genus Cocos; species Cocos nucifera. Next base: position 362,274 of record QRFJ01001399.1, on the reverse strand, counting down.
TCAAGGATACTCCAAATTGATTAATGAATCCCATTTTCAAATTCATATAATTCAGATTGGAGTAACTACTTAATTTTTCTTGGACATCTCAACCAATTCAGGCTCAGACCCAAATTCCATCTATCTAAAACTATCAAAATAGGCTCCAATATAAAAACTGTGCCTATAATAATGGTTAGCCTAGTCAGTTTATCCAACCATCATATAATAATCAGCTATCATACCCACCTCCTCAACAGACCAATCTAGCTGACGATAGATTTAACCAAACTTCAATAATTAATTCTGAATCAACAACAATCAATCTTAACTCAATAAGAATCTATCACCAGACTAGAAGCTCAAATTGGATAACTAGCTGAATCTAACATGAGGAGAGAACTAGATCAACTATCGAGCCTACCAATTTCAAATAACCCACCTAATGTCCACCAACCACCTGGATTAAATTATCAATCTAATGTTTCACTTAAGAATCTCCAATTTGAGAATGCCAAAGTAATTCCTGAACTTAAAAGCTATAGGATTCTTATGGACCCATACCAAGATCAGGTGAGAGAGGCTAGTACTGATGCTAGCCAAAATAAAAATTTAGAGGAACTTGTTAGTACTGAGACTAACCACATAGAAGAACCCAAGCCAGGAATTAGTACTGATGCTAGTTCCAGTTTAAATGAGATAGACATAGAAGAAAAGAGAATAGATGATTTACCCGAGACTTATAAACCTAATGTCCTATTCCCTTCAACCCTAGAAGTTGGTTCTTCTTATAAAAATCAAAAGGCATGTAATGAAATATCAATGGAGTTGTTTAAGCAAGGATCACATTAATTTACCTCCAGAATTAAAATTATCCTTTAGTCACCATTCCAGCACCCATTGAATCAAACTTAACTCCTAAAAAAAACTCCATTCATGAGCATTTTAGAAGAACAAATAGGAGAAATTCTTAATAAACATGGGTCTGAGAATGGAATCATAAATTATATTTTCCTAAAAATTAACAGTGAATATATCAATAATGGGATTAAAAATAAATCAACTTTCTGAGATTGGCAATCCAAAACCATTGGAATTTGTCAATCCAATATTCGACACAGGATAGTGAGCTGCATTGTGTCTGGCTGAAGACGGTAAACTTAGCGCTTGTTGGGAGGCAACCCAATATTTAGTTTTTATCTAATTTATCTTTTTATTTATTTTTTTTTTAGGATAATTTGAATAAGTTGGAGGGAGAGCTCAAATTTTCAAAGGCATGTGCTGGACCAAAAAAATAAATACTAAGTTAGGTGTATTCTTTCATGTTCTTTATTACATCCTTTATTTTTTCTTCTCCATTGAGGACAATGTCGATTAAGTTGGGGGGAGAGAAAAATAAAAATTTTAAAATTTTAAGTCCTCAAAAAAGTTAGTATTTAGTATTTAGATACCTTGATTATGCTTAAGAATCGAATTAAACTAAGCATTTTTAAAAAAAAATTGATGCACAGATTAGAGAATCTATGAGATATTGAGGAATCAAGTATTAAGAAAATTCAATAAAGAGTTAAGTCTAGAACATAAAAATTTTTTTTTTGGAGCATTTCTAATTATTTCTACTAGCATCAAAGAAAAGTCTACTTTTTATGAGGCTTGTGTAGGATAACTATACATTTCTTCATATAAAAATTTATTTTAATAAAATAGTTTTCAAGTACTTCTCACTGAGTAACCGGGCCTCTTTGCCTAAGCAAGCATTGAGTTTCACGTCAAAAGGTGGGAAGGGCAAAGAAGCTCGTTGTAAAGCTAGTCTTAACTCGTAGCCTATTTGATTCGAGCTAGTAAGCCCGAGGGGTATTCTATACCTAGTGCCCTAAAGCCAACTGGTTTGGGAGTCATTGGCCCAAGACTCGCTACATGGATCAAATAGAAAGCTTAAGGAGTTAAGACACTCAATAGTGGTACAACGTATTAAAAAAAAAATAAAAAAAAAAATTGGTTTTCCACCAAGTAACCGGGTCCCGTTGCCTAAGTAAGCAATGATATTCGCATCAAAAAGTGGGCAATGTAAAAATAAAAATTAATAAATGAAGGATGGAAGTAGCAATACACCTTGCCTATATGAAAGTTTAGACAAATCAGAGATAAAGGTGGAATAATTTAGAAAAAGTTCTAAAAAAAATTTAATGTTCTTTACTTAATTTTTCTATTGATAAGTATTAATATCCCCAATGATATATCTCATTTAAGCTCTACTGAATATCAATGGCCATTTTGAAAATTGCTTAGGTAAAATTCGAAACTCTAAAGTTAAAAGGTATTTAAAACTAAATTCTTTCTTTACTCGAGGACGAGCAAAGCTTTAAGTTGGGGGTGTGATAAGTACCATAAATTTATAATAAAAATATTCATTTATCAATTAATTTATATTAATTTTTAAGAATTAATGAATCAATTTATATATAATTTTTAAGAAATTCATATTTTTATTAATTAAAAAATTAATTAAAAAATAATAAAAAATAATAAAAATTAAAAAATAAAATTTTATTATCAATAGAAAGAGCTCATTTTTTTGATCACAATGAAATAAATTTTGAGCAAAATGGAGCTAAAGTACAGAAGATATGAATTTCTAAAAAATAAAATAAATAAAAATTAAATAAAAAAAGAAAAATAACTCAATCGGCTCAAGCCATCGTGCCATATCAGTCGGCGCATCCAAACACATCGAGCCAAGTCGACGAAGCCAGCATGTCAAGCCAGCCATGCAAGCTGACTCAGCTGTGGAAGTCGTCAGTCCGGTCCACGATCGAGGCGTGGATCCGCCAGCTCAGCAGAAACCGGCGAATCAGAGATTGCAACACGTGGTGGACCTAGACCCCTTAAAGGGTTCATAGAAAATTTATCATGGCTCACAAGGGTAATTTGAGTCTTTTCACTCGATGATAGGAGGTACTGATTGGTTGTGGTGTGCGGTGCGTGCAGCCGGTCCATGGGAACAGTAATTGCGCGATCGGAAATGGATGTGGTTGATTTGCGGTCAAGGATCGAATGGTGGTGGTTATTTTTTGATTTGATTCAGCTTCTAGCATCCCATCAGACGATAGTGCTCACATCTGACTCAGATCCAACAGTCCAGGAAGCTTCCGAGTTGATTAAAACATCTAGAACTCAATTCGATGTCCAGATTTTCTCCTGATTAATGCAATCAGATGGCCAAAATTTAATCTGACCAAATCTGAGCCGATACATATTTGATTTTGATGATTTTTGGTTCATTGGATTCTTATTGAATGGTTAGATTTTATTCAGAGCAATAGAATTCAACCAGGACTTCTTTTAATCCAATTTTCACTCAAATTTCTCCATATTTTGACGATCAAAGAGCTCCTTAGTCCCACATTGCCTAGAAGAAAACTCTCCAGCCCTCCTAGCTCTATAAAAAGGACCCCAGGCCTCTAAAAATTAAGACATCTGATTAGAGAAAAGCTTTGGTACAAGATGAAGCCAGGCTTTGGATTAATGGTTGCTTCGAGGCAACGGATGCTGAGAAGAAGAGCTGGACTTCTACACCATCTTTCTACCAATGCCGATCCAAGATCAGAGATGAGCCTATTTTATTTTTATTTTTTTATTTATTTTTATTATATATTTAAATTATGAATTTTTTAATTAATATAATATTTACTTTTATTTTTATTAATTTTATATTTTTTATTTTTATTATAATTTAATTTCTACACTTTAATTATTGCTTTTTATTTTATTACAAGTAGATGCTAAGATCTAACTAGTAGATCTTAGTACCAAATTTAAATTTTTGCATCTTCTAATTTTTGTTTCTGACTTCACTTTTGATTCTAAAACTCAAATTCTTTTCTTTTTCTTTTCAAAAATCAAAAATTTCAAATCTAAAATACTATCTTCTCTATGGATTTGATCCGACTCACTGCTATCTATGTATTTTTAATTATTTTAAGAAGTTGAATTAAACTGATAAACATGGTGTCCTAACGACAACATCGCATTTCTATCAAGGATGACTCAGGATTTAACTATTAATCTCAAATAGGTCATCCACATTGTATTTCAAAATACCAAATCCATCATGTAGATTACGCTGGCCAAGGTTTTACTAAATTGAAATATAGCGATGCATTTTCTCTAAACTTTTAGAATAGTCAATCCTATCTTGATCACTTACTAACTTCATAAGTACTTGACTGAGCCTAAAAATCTTTTATTACTTAATTAGAAATTCAGATAATCTAACACCAAAATATAGTGAGTTGCTTGCAAGCCATCATTAGTGATCTCAGATCTAAGGGACACTTATACCCATATCCCATTAGAGCAATTTTTGACCACAAGATGCTCCGAAGTTGGTTATGTTTCGTGATGATGTATCTTTATATCTCACCTATATCTCATACCAGTGTCTCCACACTTCTTGGTTAAGAGAACAACCAATTCATATGGCATACAATGATCTACACTCGATAAACGTTATCGTTCTAATTAACAATGTATCATTTGATCATAAATAATTTAAGGACTAATGATAAATTTTTTTTTTATCGAATCTAAATAGTCCTAAGAACTCCATCACAATACAGAAGTTTATTAAAAGATATTCATTTATGATAAAAAATATCAAAATAAATTTTTATTAATTAATAAATTATTTATATTTATAAAATAGCATAACCATCAATAGACTGACAATTAGCTTTGAAACATATTTTTTAATATAGTGCAGTATAGATGGATGTATCCATTTGAAAGATACATGCGCAATATCAAGAAAAAAATAAAAAATAAGGCTCGAGTCAAAGGTTCTATTATGAAGGCTTACATAATAGAAGAGATTTTAAATTTCAATCAATACTACTTTAATGCCAGTGTGTAGACCAAGCTAACTCAAATGAGTCAAAATGATGATAGTGGTGCTGAGGGATCAAAGTGGGAGATCTCAATATTTGCCTATCTTGCTTGAGAATTTGGACTTAAGGTTCATCAAGTTTTCTTCAATATTGAACTATGTTAGGTAGAAACATATGTTTTGCTAGACTACGTAGAGGTTGATCCATATATCCTATAAGTATCCATCATAATTTCATCTCTTTAATCACTTATTTCAATATACTTATCTCATGCATGTTTAGACAATATGATGAGATACTGAAAGGAGAAAATTCAAGCATAATTGATGAAGAAATATCAACACAGTGCTAAGAGAATTTTGTATGTTAGTTACATCAATTGGTCATTCAAGGCAGTGAGTCCATACCAAGAAAGCTGAGACCATTAAGTTACGGACCAAAAAAATACATGACATGCTATAGTGGTTGTAACATAAATGGTTTCAAATTTCACACCAAGTAATATGAAAATTATAAAAGCATAATAAATAGTAGTGTATGTATAAAAGGCAGCTGGTGGGAAGATAAGCCAGAGAGCGACAACTATGGAATCTTTGAAGAAGTGATTAAGATGAGCTATATTGGAGGTAATAGTGTCATTGTATTTAAGTACCAATGGTTCGATACCAATAATGGTATGAAGGTTGATCCATGGCATGAGCTTATTCAGATCAAACATGGATTAAAAGCTTATGTCAATGACCTATTTGTACTTGCTGCATAAGCTGCTCAAGTGTATTATACTTCTTTTCCATCAAAGGAAAGAGGAAGAAAAGATTGGTGGGTTGTACACAAAATTAAGTCTCAAGTCATTCATTACATGCTTAAAGAAGAAGAAGAGTTCCAATTATCATAATGCTTTTGAGATGATGAGATAGTAGGAGTTCATCAATTTTTCGATGATGTGGAATTGGATGCTCCAAAAATACTTCTACATGAAGATGGCCAACATGAGGAGGTAGATCCAACTGAAATTATTTTAAAAGACAATCCTCCCCAAGAAGAGAAAGAAGAAGAGGAAGAGGTGGAAGAAGAGGAAGAAGAAAAGAAAGAAGAGGAAGAATCATAAGAAGATTCCAAAGGATACCAAACATCTAAAAAAGCTGATGAGTAGTGCTAAGTATATAATTTTTAGATCATTTTAATTACTTATCTTGCATTATTTTAAATCTTACATTGCCATCCATAATTATATAATTAATTTGATAAATCTATTTATTTTTATTTTTGAAGAGCACATATCATGTCTTCTAGAGGATGGAGCCATGCTAGTCAAGGATAGAACTCTTGAGGAGAGAGTGATCACATGGCTAGTTCTATTCTATACCACTTATATCGGACGGTATGCTCTAATATTTTATATATTCTTGCTTATATTATTTTATTATTTGTTAACTAATATAATATTTTTTGTATTAGATTTTTTACGCTTAGGTTCGGAGGATAAAGGATCACTAGTAATGCCACAATCGCATGCAGCAGCGACTACCATTTCTTAGACACAGTTCCATGGTCGAAGACCTGCCCAACTCATGGCACCCCTGACTTGATTGGAGGATAGACAAATCATCCATATCCAGAGCCGCTCATGAAAACTACATTCTCAATTATTATGTTTTGAATTTAGTAATTTTAGAGTTAAAATTTATTCTTCAAAATTAATTTTGCAGCACATTCAGAGATGCTTCAACATCTCATGTCATTATTAGGATCATACACTAATTAATGCTAAGCACGGTGAATGATTTCTTGAGTTGGCCATCGAAAGCTTGTTATGAAGCCTAAGAGATGTTTTTGGTAAGTTAAAACTAGTTTAATTTATTCCTTCCCGTTACATTGGTATTTTAATTATATATTAATACATGCTTACATCTATGTTGCAGGAGTGCTACCGATTCAAGACTTTCGAAGACGAGGAGGCTGGCCGTCAGACCTTTGAGGAGGAAGCCATATGGAGGCTTCGAGATGGCCTATACAGCCTTAGGTAATCCACCATCTAGCACTCTGGTTCCTAGTCACCTTCAGACTGGAGGTCTTGCATGGATCACTGAATATAGGTGGACATATTGTAGGCCCTCTATGACTAGTGGAGCAAAGAGGAGTACTCTGATAGGTGGCAGAGGGCCCGATAGAACTGGGCCACCCAATAGGATTCAATCAAGCACACAAGCAGCTTGGTCGACATATATGTTTTGGTAAGAAATCAATACCAAAACTCTTCAATAGAACTAGGTCATCCATTTACTTATTGTAGTATTTACTTATTGTAGACATAGTAACTAGGTTATCCATTAGACCAGCTATAGTTGTGGTAGGCCATACACCAGTCTAAGAGGACTAGTGACTATTTAGATTCTATGTCATGATAGATCATGGTAAGAACTTCAAACTTTATTTACTAATTAAGTTGTTACAAGATTTGATTTTTAAATTAGAACTAATATATTTCTAAACTGTGTAGATGCATTATACTGAGTATGTTGCTGAGAGGTATGATGATGACCCATCTTCTAAACCCTCCATTAATCTTAAGGTATGCCTTAGTGCCATCGGGGAATGAGTAGGAGCTGGGTTATAGGATTCGACTACAACTTCGACCCTCCACCACCTCGATATCCTTCAGCATCATCACAGGCCTTGACATCTTAGACCTAGAGCGATGTGCAAATGGAGGAGGTCGTTCAGAGGCTTTTGAGCCAATGACCTCAGGACCTCTTGGATGCCATCTATGATACAGTCATGGAGCTTCTCCAGGACCTGCTGTTGCACGACCAGTTGGGCTCATCATCCAAACCATCATATCGTATAATTATATTATTAAATTTTTTTACATATTTTAAATTTTTATATTTAAAAGCTTTATATATTTAGGTTCGAGCCCAAAAAGAGGATCTTGGGGATAAAAATTCAATATAACCATTTAATCGATGGGACAGGATTATCTATAGCTTTATATCATCAAATTAAACATGTAGAAAATAATCTATTCGAGAATCATAGTAGTGTATCAAAAAATGTCCCTGTATCGAAGGATATGCTTCCATATTAAAACTTACTAATATTATTTTATTTTTTGGTTACAGGATGCTAGGACATCCGACTTTCATCCACTAGCTATTGGAGAGGAGCAGAAGGAGGAGGAGGTAGATGACGATGAGAATCAAACCTAATTTTTTTCTGATGTATTGTATTTTTTTTATACTGCTTATAAAAAATTATATAATTTATAGTTTTAATAAAATATAATTAGTTTTTAATTTTTGATTATTAGATTATCTTTAAATTTTAATTATAATAGATATTATGGATCAAAATTTATTATGAATAATTAAAATAAATTTAAAAAATATTATTATTAATTTTTTAAAAAAATAAAAATTAACTATTAGCATCGATATTAGCGATGGCAAGTGCCATCGCTAATAGTTAAAGGTATCACTGCTAATATATCTTAAAATAAATTTTTTTATTTTATTTAAAAATTATAAAAAGTTAGAGACACCATTAGTGACATTATTTTTGATCGCTAATAATTATTAGTGATGACATTAGCTACGAAAATGCGATCACTAATATTTCTTAAAATATTTTATTATATTTGATTTAAAAATTTAAAAGAATTAAAGATGGCATTAGCGACGACATTAGCCATGATATTTCTATTGCTAATATTTTTTAAAAAATTAATTTAAGCATTAAAAAATTATTAGAGATGGAATTTTTCCACCTCAAAGGCCGATGCTAATATCCTCATTAGCGACAGCTAGTTTTGCCACCACTAATAAAGGCAATTAGTAATAAAAATTTTTTTGATTGAATTTTACAATGGTATTAGTGATGGCAGATAGACTATTAGCAATGGCATTTAGCCATCGCTAATAGTTTGGATTCTTGTAGTGATGTAATCTTTTCATTATCAACATACAATTTTATGAAATATCTATTTCTTTGATCTAATTCTAATATAACCTATTCCATCGAGTATGGATCATATCTAACATGATCATGACCCATCACATAGATATAGATTATTTAAATGATGCAATCAAAGAAACATAAACATAAATCTAATTAGATCTTACAATTTATCCTAATTTGAGCACAGACCGTATCTTTCTGTGATCATGATTTATCTTCTTAGTTATAAATTGCAAGAAAGTAAATATTAAAGCATAAATAAGAGAAATAAGTTAATAATAAATAATCAAACTTTATTGATCAATAAAAAGATAAACAAGGTTCAAACTACAAACTCTCATAATTAGGAGACTTTCCTTACTTTTCAAGACATGAGACCTTTAGCCATATATGATTTTGAATCTGCTAGCTTTCGGCATCTTCAAACTTCTTAGATAAAGAAAAAGAAAAGAAAACAAAGGAAGCAGAAAGAAAGAAGAAAGAAAGAAGAGAGGAGAGAAGGAGAAAGAGGAATAAAGAATAGGAAAAGGCTCTGTTGCATTGAGAAGGGAGAAAAGGCCTGAGAGGTTGATTCCCACCAAAGGGAGAGTACTACTAGCTTCTAGCATGAAGGAGGGTTAAATAGAAAGAAAACAAGAGTTTTGTGAGTGCTTTTGGAACACAATTTGGAGTTTGGATCGAATTCCATCTTGCTGAAGCTCCCTGAACATTAATCTGAGTTTAAATGGCTTAAAACCCATCAAAGTATCATCAAAATTAGCTGCCAACTCCAAATCAAGGGTCTGGATCTTCTAGGGGCCATTGGATTAACCCATCAGATGCTTGAGGACCGTCGAATCACCAAAGCAAGGAGCTTCCTAAGATCAATTGCCTTCTTAGCCATTAGATCGCATATAAGGAGGCTCACCACCATTAGATCATGCTTGGGAATAGATTTCAGCCATTAGATGGTGCCAGGTAGAGGCTGAAGGAATTTGAAATCATGTTGGAAGCTATTCCCCAATGTTGGATTTTGACCTGCATGAATTTCAACCACATGATCGTGCCTTGCCCCTTTATGAGCTGCGATAGACCCAGTTCACTATTGCAATTAATTCCTTATGAGCCTCATGAAAAACTACATCATGATGACATAAGCCGGAATGGGCCAGGTTCACATGTAGGCTAGTTTGTAGGCTGTGATCGATCGAGATTGACCAATTTTTCTAAGCCGATTCGGACTAAATCGGATCTTTTTTTATTATTTTTTCTTCCGGCTTTCATTTAAGCTCCAATTTAACTTTGATTTGTGTCAATTTTTTTTTCATTTTAACCCATAAATTGAGCTCTTTTCATTGGTGAGCTTCTTTCCTAAAAAATATAAATAAAAATATTAATTTTTAAATAAATATTAATTATTATATATTTTTAATATTTTTTATTTATAAATTTATGGTACTTATCATATCCTCCAACTTGAGTTTTACTCAAGAAAGAAAATTAGAAGTATGCATCGAGTTGATAAGATGTGAAAATTTCTTTAGGTCATCATAAAATTAGTTGATACCTAGCTAGAGATTTAGAAGATACATCATTGGATTATTAATTCCATCCCAAATTATGGTTAAGTGAAGAACACAAAATTTTAGAGCTTTTTTTTGATCAACTTTTCACTTTTATTCTTTAAATCTTCTAATTTTAGTATAGGCTAGAGTATGATTTTTTTTTTTTTGATATTTTACAGCTAATGCAATGTTTTAACCCCATAAACTTTCTATTTGACCTTTATAGCGAGCTTTAGACCAATGACTCCTAAACCAATTAGCTTTTGGGTATTAGGTGTAGAATATCCCTCAGACTTACTAACTCGAGTCGAATAGGCTATAAGTTAAAACTAACTGTATAACAAGCTTCTTCATATTACCTACCTTTTGATACAAGTAACATTACTTAGGCAATGGGATCCGGTTACTCAATGGATGATCAATGTTTAGAACTTATTCTTTTTTTATTTTATTATTTTTTATTAATTTTTTTTATATTAATATTTTTTACTTATATTCATACAAAGTTGATTCTTCATTGAAATATAGGTTGGAAGAAGATTTTAGAATCACTCAAAAATTTATTCTATTCTAGACTAGACCATTTATTGGATTTTCTTAATAGTTAGATCTTTAGAATTTCAAAAATTCTCTAGATCACTAATCAATCTTAGATTAAAATGCCTGATTAACTTCAAATCGATACAAAATTAGGTATATAAGACTAATTATTATAAAATTTGAGGACTTAATTATTTTATTTTTTTTCCTCCAACATAATTTCTATTATTCCTAATGAAGGAGAAAAATAAAGTATGACATATAAATAGAAGGAAAAAGGAAAGAGTTCATATGGTTTAATATATTTTTGGGATCGACCTGAGCTTTATTTGTTCTTTGATCAGTATGAGTTTGTAGTTCTCTCCCAAACTTAGTTCTAAAAGAAAGGTAAGCTAAAAAAAAAAGAAAAATTAAATGTGAAAGTTGGATTGTCTTTCAGTAAGTGCTAAGTTTAACGTCTTTAACCGGACTCTATGAAGGAGTTTTACTTATAATCAACTTTAATACATCCTTCAGAATTTCAAAAGGATAAGGCCAATCAAGAGGTCTTGTCATCATGGTAGAAAAATATTCATGCAATACTTTACAATGATTAAACTTTGTCTAGATCAATAAAGTATACTGAGCAAGCATGCTATACCTGAATCTAAAATTAGCATAGTTTTTATGATGACCAAAAAAGGATTGTATTTGTTGGGCTGAAATCAGCGATGGTGGTTTAGAAATTACTTCAACTTAGCATGATCTATCCCAATCCCTTTCTCGGATATGATATGTCTTGGCATCAATGATACTTATAACAAATTACTAAATAATAATATTAAATCAAATATTAATTTATATTTATTTTAAAAATTGATATTAGTTTTTTGTAGAAAAAGGCCCATCAATATGAAGAGCTCGATGTATGAGTTCTAACAGAACAGATTTGACTCAAATCGATGCTAAATCAAAATTTAAATAAAGACCAAAAGTTTAAATAAAAAAAAATATAATAAATAAATAAATAAACCAGCTAGCTCAGTTGAATCGGTCAGTCCAACAAATCCAACCCCATCGCTGACCAGTGCCCATGCCAACCCATTTTGCTAGAAGCCCAGACCATGACCCGCATGAACCCGGCCCGCTCCATCGATCGCTGATGTCAGGCCAGCATCAGAAATGTCGTGGCTTATAGGAGCACCTTTACTATAGCTATGGACTGGGCTTTTTCGTGGTCTACAGGATGAGCGTCTGTGCATGATCGAATAGTTGGCAGCTCTTTTCTGGGGTGATTGGATGGTTGAAAATAGGTGCCAGTTTCAAGTGGAATTTCTCTAGCACTTTCAATGCACGATCTGATGGCTAAAAGCCATCCCGATCAGGATCCAATGGCAAATACCAAATCCCGATTTGATTAGGTTTCCTAGTGACTCTTTCAGCATGATCCAGTGGTCAAAATTAAACTCTAGAAGCCCATTCAATGGCCAGGATTTTGACAACTTAAAATAATTCGAGCCAAACTCAAATTGGACTCTGGAAAAGATCACAGAACTCCTGATTTTCTTTCTATTTAAACCTCTATTCACGCCAAAAGCAAGAGGAACGGTCCTGAGAGCAGTAGCAAGCAATTGTTCTATTTTATTCTTTTTCTTTTCTTTTTTGTCAACCAAAGATGTCAATGGTGGAAGAATTCTCAAGCATGCATGGCTAACAATCTTGTGTCTCTGGAAAATAAGCAAAGCCTTCAGAATGAGAGTTTATAATTTAAACTATATTTTTCTTTTTATTTTAGTAATAAAATTTCTTTATTTATCTTTCGTATGCCAATCTTATTTATGCTTTAATATTAAATTTTTTACAATTTATAACTAAAGAGATAGATCATGATCAAGGAAAGATACGATCTATACTCAAGTAAAAATAAATTATAGGATTTATTAAATTAATATTTTATATTCTTTGATTGCATGATCTAAATAATCTTTGTTTATGAGATGGATCATGATCATGTTAGATATGGTTCATGCTTGGTAGAATAGGTTATGTTAGAACTAGGTCAAAAAAATAAGTATAAGATTGCATGTCGATAGTAAAGAGATTGCATGATCAATTATAAACTTGAATACTGAAGATGAAACTAAAATCTGAGATATTTTTTTCTTCTTCATTAATTCATTAACAATTAATTTTACTTTTCTATCACTTTTTAATTTTTTACTACTTTAAGAATTTTAAAAAAATCAATCAAACAATCTTCTTTTTTTCTAAATTAACTGTCCTAGATCTCTAAGAAAATCGACACTCGACTCATTACTATTCTAATCCATAGTAAGTCGGGTTTAATTTTTATTTGTTGCTTTAATGACTAGCATCAAATTTTTGATGCCATTACCAGAGATCTTGGCATAATTGATTTAAAATAAATAAATAATTAATTAAAATTTTTAAAAAAATATTATTATTGCTTTTTAATTTTAAGTAGTTGTTACTGCCTTTTCTAACTAATATCATGCTTTCTTTAGCTTAATAATTTATTACCTTTTAAGATCTAATCACTTGAATTTACTTTCTTTTATAAAACCAAATAAATCAAAAAATAAAAAAAATATCTATAAGAAGATAAAACTTTAAACCCTAAAAATTTACTGACACTTCATAATACTTAATTAATTTAGCGTAACTACAAACATTAAATAAAATTAATTTTTTTAACATATTTGAACATCTTGCTTTCTTTGCATTGCATCTCTATAATCAATTTTAAGGGCACAATCCATTAAACAAGATAAGATGGGGATTTGATCACCTTTCCTTCACCTACAAATCACCACCCTTCATATTGCATTAATCTAAGCCTTTACTCTAAAATCAATTAGATGTTAGCCCTAGGATATTCAAGCTCAGTAGGATAAGAGAGCCTTAGAGTTAAATCAAGTTCGAATTGGTTAATTACTCGATGTCTAAGGCAAGTGGTTTGAAGAAAGTGATTTTCAATTGGTTTCGTTGTCTGACCTGGCCAACTAAGTTGGTGTCTAAGGAAAGCAACGAGTAGGAAACCTCCCTCATCTTATACTTACCTAGCCGAGTTAGTTAGCCAATTTTAGGCTTGGAGTGCTCCAAGGTGATCTTGGAATAATAAGGAGCTATCTAGATCTAGGTCAACCCTAGGATAGAGAGTCTATTTTAATTGAGCTAACTTGTTTGTCATTACAATTCAAACCCTAATTAAAACACTCTTATCTATCATCTCTAGATATAGGACTCCTTAGGACTCATCTTTATAATCTTTTTCTTTTCTCTTATATCTCTAAAAAATTAATTAAAAATTATAAAATAAAATAAAATTATAAAATAGCAACTTGAAAAAAAAAATCTGATCGATTAGTAAATCCAAACCCTACCCTAACCCAAAAAACTTTTGAGTCCATAATGAGTGAGATAGATCAAGAACCTGAGACTCTAATGGACCTTTGCTACCCAATAGGCTCAGCCCAGCCATCTTGTATCTAATTATCCCAAACAAATGCAACCAATTTTGAAATTAAATCTCAGATCATTAACATGCTCCCTAAATTCACCAGGATTGATGATGCATATATTTTTATTAGAGAATTTAAGGAAATATGTGATACTATGAGGATACACCAACTCTCAAAAGATGCTATTAAACTTAGGCTGATTAATTTTGCCCTCAGAAAAAATATTAAAAAATGACTATAGAGTCTGCCCAACCACTCGATCACAACATGGGATGGCTTTGTGAAAGTATTCTCGAGAAAATTCTTTTCACATCACAAAACAACCAAGTTAAGAAATGAAATTAATCAATTATATCAATTAGAGGGTGAGTCATTTTGGAAATGTTTAGACCATTTTAAGAATCTCTTAAGCCAATGCCCACATCACAAGATAGAAAATTGGAGGTTATGCCAAATTGTTTATAAAGGTTTAGAACCAAATTCTAGAACCATGCTAGAGTCGATGTGCCAGGGCCAACTCATGTACAAAAAAGCTAACTAGGCCTGATAATTTTTAGAAGATCTAGTAGAAAAGAGTTTGCAGTGGGAGGTAACTAAGGAATCTATGCCAACAAGAGGTGTTATACATCAAGTTTCATCAACCTTAGCTTCAGAGCCAAAATTGTCACGTTGCAATGAAAATTTGAGGCCTTAGAATTAAAGAGATCAGCCAATGTAAATCAAGTATCTACATCTATGTATAATGGATGCAATGCACTGGACCATGTCATAGAAGAATGTCTCCTCCTGATGAACCAAACTGATAATGATTATGCACAGGTAAATGCAGCATACTAAAGATCAAATAATAACCCCTATGCATCCACTTAAAATCTAGGATGGAGAAACCATCCCAATTTTTCATTTTCACAAGATCAGAATGTAGACGGTCCTAGCATCAACCAGTCAAATCCAATGCCTAACCCTATGCTAAACAATCCACCAGGCTTTAATCATAATGAAAAGAAATTAGATTCTCTTGAAAAAAGCTTAGAAATTCTGATAAAATCATCTATTGATAATTCATCTGCCCTTCATAAATTGATGCAAAATATGGACCGACTTATAAACTCTGATTTTTAAGTCATAAATTCAAACTTCCAAGCCATTGCTCATCTAGAAATGTAGTTGGGTCAGCTAGCTTCAGCTCTTCATAGAAGAGAAAAGGGTAAACTGCAATGCCAACCTGAAGCTAACCCTAGAACCCAAAATAACTAGAGACCACAGCAAGGACCCCAGATCAACCAATTAAATGCTATTCACACATTAAGATCTGAGAGATAAATAAATAACACAACTACTAAATAAGGCTGTGGTAGTGGTTCACAATCACTGTCGTAGCCCTAAAAATCACTACCATAGGATATGGTAGTGGTTACATAACTGCTGCCACTACGACCATCGCTGTAGGTCTATGACAGTAATTTTTGTACTAGTTCTTTGAACCACTACCATTTTCGATCTATGGCAGTGGTTATAAACTTGCTACTATATCGTGTATGGAAATAGTTTAGTAACTACTGCTAAAGAAACTATGGTAGTGGTTTCATAACCGCTGCCATAGGTCAACTATGGCAGCGGTTATAGAACCGCTACCATAGTATCTATGGTAGTGGTTATAAAATTGCTATGATAGATCTATTGAATCGATTGGCATGTGATCTATGGCAGCAACTGCTACCGTAGATTTTAAATAATAAAAAAATATAAATTTTTTTAAAAAAATATTATTTTTTACCTAATAAATATATTTAAATATATACAACACAAGAAAAAATTATAAGCATGATAATATTTCTAAAATGATCAAATTTTTTTATTGAATAAAATTTATTATAATTTTTTTAAAAAAATACTTCAAAAGTCTGCTAAATCCACATCTAAATCATCATCATTGAAAGAAGATGGAGCATGAGTCGGATGAGCTGGAGCTGAGGGGCTAGAGCTGGAGCTGGAGCTCAGATGTCGATGGAGTAGATGCTAGTGGTTTCTAAGCAGCTGATGCGAAGGTGGATAGAGTATGCTCTGCCTATAACTTAGATATTGAGCTCCACATTGACCAAAATGTCTGGTATAGCTGCAACTCTATTTGGAGGGGAAGGAAACCCTCCGCATCATGTACTATAATTTATCGAATATCTCCGACAAGCTTAACCTAACCATGTAGACATATTAGAAAGAACAATCATCTAGATTAACCAAAATAAACTTTTACAAATCTTAACATTGATTTTCAATGCAACATTTTTTAGATACTACTTGTTTCTCCTACAAGAGATGTGCTTTGGTAAGCAGCATTGCTAATAATGTTGCTTACCAAAGCGCATATCTAGTAGGAGAAACAAGCAGTATCTAGAAAATGTTGCATTGAAAATCAATGTTAAGATTTGTAAAAGTTTATTTTGGTCAATCTATATATATATTTTTTTTCTGATATGTCTACATGGACATGGTTGAGCTCATCGTAGACAACTGATAAATTATAGTACATGACATGAAGGGTTTCCTCCCTCTTCAAGTTGAGTTGCACCGCATACCAGGTATTTCAGTCTACATGAAATGATATTTCGGTGCCATCGTGACCTACAACATTAATAAATATTAACCCATATAACATGTTGAATAATAATATTAGTAGAGTGTAAATAAATAATAGACTCTAACATTTATATCAAAATGATGAAATCATCACCTAGTGGCATCAACAATATGGACATCACCATCGCTCCTGACAAATATATCTAGGATCTCGACAGCTCCAAGTAAGTTTTATCCTAGAGGAGTACTTTGTATGCATGGTCCAACGTCATCATCAATCTTGGTATCATCAAATATATGCCTAGGCATCATCATCACAACAACACCCCACTGAGGCTCCAGGGAATCACTAACGTAGAAGACTTGACTAGCTTGGGAGGCATGTATATACGGTTTTTTAGTGTGGAGATGGCATTGCATGTTGACAAGAGTAAAACTACACTCACCAGTCTTCATCCCTGACTAAGACAAGGTGTCAAACCAATTATATTTCATCAATGCAATCCTTCTTTTAGAATAGTAGTCCAAGATGATTATCTTCTCCACCATTCCATAATAGTTCATATCCTCTATATGAGGCAGTGAATTCTTCGAGAGAGCATAACATCCATTGATGGCGCTCAACATCATGCCATTATTTTGTATTGCCATGTTTACGAACTAGCTGTGAATATTAAATCTATAGTCATTAATGATAAGCTATATGTACTTACGCACGGTATGGTTAGGATCCATTCGAAGAGCATGCACTTTAGGGCTCACATCATCGAATGATAATCTCCACACCTAATTAAAGAGATGACACCTAATTAATAAATATGTTCAAATAAGCTACACGTATGGAGAATATGTAATTGCTTGCATGATCTTTGAATCATTCAAGAAATTCTTTACTATACATTTTTTCTTTCTCCTGCATACTTAGAGCACCGTATTTTACTCTTATGATTTTCTTATATTTGCTGCATGCACAAAAAATAAATTTAGATATCATTGGATATTTTCTTCTAAATACTATAAAATAAACAAGACTAAATATCTCACCTTATATATGGCTCAATGACATCAAAATTGAAGAGTACATAATGGACTCAAATTAGTGAGATGGTATGGAGTAGAAAGTCCACCTAACTATGTAATGGACTCAAATGCAGGCTCAATTGGCTCATACTGACCATCCTTATTTCTTATTGGCCAGTTACAACGAGTCTCAAGCTTG
This sequence comes from Cocos nucifera, assembly GCA_006176705.1. Lineage (NCBI taxonomy): Eukaryota > Viridiplantae > Streptophyta > Magnoliopsida > Arecales > Arecaceae > Cocos > Cocos nucifera. The sequence goes on along the minus strand of QRFJ01001399.1, from coordinate 344,111 downwards.
TTTAAGTATATGGTACAAAAATCCATACACTCTTGACCTATATAACCTTTTGCTATGGATCCCTCTGGGTGATTCATATTTCTTACATAAGATTTCAGCATTTGAATATTTCTCTTGATGGGGTACGTCCATCAGTAGAACACTGGGCCTCCAAGTGTAACTTCCCCCACAAGGTGCATAGTGAGATGCATCATAACTATGAAAAATAATGATAGAAATATCTTTTTTAAATCACATAATATAGTCACCATCCTTTCCTTCATTTTCTTCACATCTTTCTTAAGCAACTTCTTCGCACAAATATCTCTATAGAAGTTGCAAAGATGAATAACAGCCATTTTGATATTTTTTGGCAACACACAGAAAATAGCTATTGGGATCAACTCCTACATCAACACATGATAATCATGAGTCTTCAATCCCCCAAGTTTGACATCCATACAATTCACATGATTTGATATATTGCTTGAGTACCCATCTGGAATCTTTACATTCAATAATACATGAAGAAATATGGATCATTTGGAGGTATTCATAACATAGCATGCATGAGGAAGTCTCCACTGTTCTTTTCTTACCGGATCTAGGTGGAGTGATCTTCTAATACCCCATTCTATTAAGTCAAATTGAGAATTCAAGTCATCCTTGATCTTATCCTTGATGTTTAAGATTGTTGCCAATAGGATTTCGCACACGTTCTTTTCAATATGCATTATATTTAAGCAGTGGTGCAATAAGTTTATCTTCCAATATGGCAAGTCAAAGAAGATGTTGTTTTGCCTCCAATTAAAGTGTGTGTCATTATTCTTTGATCAATGCTTCCTCTTCTTACCACCAATCAAATCATCTTTCCTAAATTTAACATGAAGACCATCCAACTCTCTTAACATCTCACTCTCAGACATCCATCTAGGTGCCTCACCTTCTTCGATAGTGCCATTGAAGGAGCATGCATCCCTTCTGTATGGATGGTTTTGATAGAGGAAATGTCGATGTCCCATAAAGCTAAAGCTCCTTTGATATGTCAACCTTTTAGAATGGATGTTTTTTTCATAAATCGAGCATGCTAGCTCACCTTTCATTCTCCAACCCGACATTAGAACATAAGTTGGAAAGTCATTTATTATCCATAGAAGTGCTGCATGCATGGAGAATGATTCATTTATCAAAGCATCAAAAGTTTGGACCTTGAATGCTCCATAACTATTTCAGCTCAGCAATAAGGGGCTGCAAGTAGACATCAATATCATTACCTACCTCCATTGGTCCAGGGATGAGCACTATCATGAAAGCAAAGAATTTTTTTATATACATCTACGATGGAAGGTTGTAAACATGAATAAACACTGGCCATATACTATGGATGGTATTCATGTGCCTGAATGGATTGAAACCATCGCACGACAACTCCAACCTTACATTACGTATCTCTCGTGTAAAATCAAGATGTATTTCATTAAACTTCTGCATGCCTCACCATCAGCTGGATGCCTCAATGCATCATCTTTTGTTCGGTTCTCTTTATGTCATCTCATATCCTTCGATGTCCTTGCCAACATAAATAATTTTTATAGTTTCAAAATCAAAGAAAAGTGCCACATCAACTTTTGAGTACATGGATCGATGTGCCATCTTTATTTTATTTTTATCTTGATACACTACACCTCATGCACTCATTTTGATTGACATTCCCCTCCCAATAGAGCATGCAATCATTGGGACATGCATGTATCTTGGTGTAAGTAAAGCCTAGCTGTTCAGTAATCTTTGATGCCTCATAATTATTCTTTAAAATTTATGCATCATCCAAAAGAATGTCTCCCAAAAGCTCTAGTATGCAGTTCACTCCATTATTACTAAATTCATTAAAGCATTTTATATAATACAACTGGATTAAGAACTCTAGCTTCACCATCTTTACACATCTTGGATATAACAAAATATTAACATCCTTCATCAACTTGCGGACCTTCTCCACATCTTCACTATTTGTCATTCCACCAACCACAAGATCAGGCATGAACGTAGACGCACCATTATTATGGCCAATAAATGAAAAATATCACAAACCATTTTTTTCACTCCATCATGTTGATTGCCTGCTTGTGGCCTACCCTCACCATGTTGATCCCAATAAATTTCATAACCATCTTTAAAGCCATAAATTGTGAGGTGACCATTTACATTTTCATGAGGTAGCCATGGTCTGTCCATACACTTCTTACAAGGACATTGGATAACTCCATGGTCCCCAAATTTTTCTATAGCAAAATCAAAAAAATTTTGATATCCAGCCTCATATTCTGATGAGAGCCTACTAAACTTCATCCACCCCTTATCCATTTTAAAAATGATGATACTATAATTAAATCATGTATGAACCTTAATATTGAGAAATGTATCCTAAAGCCAATCATCTAAGTTGTAGATGATTGGAACCTATATATGAATTATCTAATAATAATAGTTATTTGGCTGGTTCATCATAAAAATTCTATCTTTCTTAAATGAACTCCTAAATTATGATGAAGTCCTTAGAACTATAATCAATCGATAAAGAAGAATTTATCAAATGGTTCTTAAACTATTCATGATCAAATGATAAGTTATTAACAAGGATGATAACTTATTGAGTGTAGATCGCTGCATGCCATATGCGTTGGTTATCCTCATAACCAAGTAGTGTGAAGATACTGGTATGGCATTTAGGTGAGATGTAGGAGTACATCTACACTGAACATGACCAATATAACACTCAACTATCAAGAGTAGCTAGCTAAGATCAATGGGTATAAGTGTTCATTTGACCTGAAATCATCATGGTGACTTGCAAGCAACTCACTATACTTTGATGCCAGACTGCCTATACTTTTAATATAGATTCGACAGATTTTTAGATACAGTCTAGTACTTATAGAGTTGGTGTGTGAGTCAAGATGGGATTGATCACTCCTGATTAACTTCAGGAAGAGAATGACTCGCTGTGTTTTAATTTAGCAAAACCTAGGCCTGAGTAATCCTCATGAGAACTCACGAAATTTGCAAAATTTTAAGATACAATAAGAGATGACTTGTATGAGTATGACAGCTTACTCAAAGTCATCTTGAGTATTATTGGTCATAGGGATAAATTATATGGTAATCATATGTTAGGGTTCTAAGAATGTTGCTTTGCACACATTTGACTTATCTGGACGTCTGGTACCATTGCTAGATGGTCATTTTAATTAGTACAGAAATCAGTTTCTATGCTACCGGCTTAGGTTCGAATCTATGAGATTATACATATTAGAGATAATAATCTGATCAGATAGTTAATCAATGATTGAGAATTATTCTAAGCTCAAACTATCAATATGATTGATGTTTGACCTAATACAAGTATTGTAGGAGGATCGATCGATAATTAGATTACTAATTAGCTCAATTTGATTGAACAATTAGGCTAAGATTAAGTCTAACTAAATTAGATTCAATAAGAAATAGTTTATACTTAATTGTATTATGTCTAATTGGTTTATTAGATAATCTAATTACAAGGAAGAACAAGTTTCTATTCGACTAGGATTTGAGTGCACCTAATTTGTCATTTGATCAAAAATTAAACTAGATTTAAATATAATTTAAATTTGATTTAATCAAGCTTCTAATTAGATTAAAATTATCTATTAATTAGGTTGAATCAAATCTAATTGGAATTGGATTTGAAATTAAGTTTGACTTAGTTTTAATTGAAGAGTCCTAGTTAGACTTGGACACATCTAATTTCCTTGCGCCACTAAGAAGCCCACGCCCCACTTATTTTTCAAGACATTTTATATGAGCTTTCTCACATTAAGAATGTTTTTCCATGCTCCAAATATCTGAAGAGATTAATCAAAATTTGGCATGGTCAAATATGGAAAGTGGTTTGGGTTTGTTTCCTTTTGAAAGAGTTCCTTGAATCCTAAACTCTTCCTTCCTTCTATGCGCATTTTTTTTCCATGCCAATCAATTTTTTTTTCATCCTTTTTATTTTTTTTTGTGCATGGAATGGAGGTATCTCATGCCTAAAACTAGGTTTTGACCTAGTCAAGGGAGGATGTTATAGGATGCCTCCTTCCAATGTTTTTGGGCATCAAAAAAAATTTTGGGAATTCCACAAAAAATAGAAGAGAAAGAGAGGATGGTGTGGGAGGTTTGAGGCACCAATTATCTTGTAGAAGGCCCTTTCTTTTGGACATCAAATGGTGATGTCTTGAAGGGACAAAGGTAAAAGAAGATTGTCATCTCTTAGTTTTTCTTTGAAGTATTTCCTTTCTTACTCCTCTATGTATTTTTATATGACAAAAATCTAAGAGAGAGAGAGGGAGAGGGCATGGGGATGAGTGCTCCAAGGTGTTGGAGCATGGTCGTCCCTTTTGGAAATGATCTGATCATGTCCTAATGAGGAAAGAAGAGAAGAAAGGTCTTCTCTTAGGGTTTCTTTGAGAACTCTTCTTCTCTATTTGTTTATAAGATTTTTTATAAAAAAATTAAAAAATATTAGATCTAGAAACATGAAAAAAATCTAAAGGAGAAGGTCTCCTCTTGTCCTAGCATAGAGATATTTTTAGGACATCAATCATTGATGTCCTGAAAGAGAAGATCTATCTTCTGTTAGGGTATTTTTTTTCTTGTGTTTTATTTTTCTGATTTTTGGAAGATCTAAGGGTTAAATTTCTTTCTTATTCCTTCTTGTGTTTTTTGTCTCCTGGAGTATTCAAGAGATCAGAAGAATAATTTTTAGATTAACCATCAGGAGGGATCCATGAGAAGCTAACACTTCAAGCGGGTCTTCGTTCGACGAATCTTCGATCTATGTTTACAGCTTCATGTGGATTACCTATAGAGGCTGGATGTATATGCAGCTCTGAGCAACAAAGGATTATAATGACATCAATCGCAGAGTTCTCGACCCACATGAAGGTAAGAGATCTAATCTCTTTTTGACCAAGATGCGATCTAAGGTTTGATCTAGAATTATTCCAGATCTAAGTATTGATTTGATCAATACCAATCTTATTTAATTTATTTTTAGATTTATGTATGCATTATGACATGTTATAAATCTTAGATGTAGGATTTAGTAATTAAATTATATGCTTTTGTAGATTAAATATTTTAATCTACATCTTTCGCTGTAATTTATTTCAAAAAAGTTTTAAAATTCAAGCATGAAACCCTGCATATTTTCCATCAGTGGTATCAGAGCATCTAGGTTCATTTATGACATGATCATATTTGTATTAAAATAAATCTAAAAATAAAACTCTAAAGTTTGTACATACTACTATAAGATTGTCCTACTATAAGGTTTACTCCTTACAATGGAGAGGTTGTCCTAGTATGTGCCGATCTATAAAACTGAATCATGAATAAGTTAGATTGGATCTAAGCAAATTTATGATTTATTTTTTTAATTTTAAATTTAAAATAAATAGATATTAGATTTATTTTAGATTATTTAAAATAGATCTAAATAATATCAGATCGAACTTATTGATTATAAGGTTGTTTTGCTATAAGGTTCATCCCTTACAATGGTGAGGTTGTCCTAGTATGTGCTGACCTGAATAACCTAAATCATAAATATGTTAAATGAGATGTAAAATGATTTATGATTTATTTTTAAATTTTAAATCTAAATTTCAATAGTTTATGATCTGATCCATATGATGTATTTTATATTTAGATCTAGATCCTCTTGTTGCATATGTTGATATGTAGCTTTTGTTTTGAATGTAGTATGTATATGTATGATATATTTAAAGAAACCACATCTAGAGTTTCAGGGCTAGATCTTGAAACTTTTTCAAGATCAGATAACGAAAGACTAAAATTAATTAAAATTAATTTTAAATATCAAAAAATACTCTAGATCTAAGATCTATTACATGATTATGGCATGTTATTAAATTAAAAATTAAAATCTAAAGAAGAAACTAAAATATGTTGATCACATCAACATGTATATACACTACATCTAATGCAGGTATAAAAATAATAGATAAGATCTATTATCTGTGCAAGTTAGACAATCTAACATACTTATCTAGTTTTGAGGATGAAGTTGCAAGCTGCACACGCATTCAGCTTCTAGAAGTCGTCCACACGAGCCCATGATCACGATCAGAAGTCTTAATGCAGAAAATCAGTGCAATATGCTAGTACTGTGCTGATCCTTCTTTGATGGTCGATCAGATGCCTCCTTCTTCTGGATTTGGACTCTTCAAAAGAGAAAAAGGAGGAGAAGAGGTTTTAGATGTGGGACACTCTCAGAAAATTTGAAGAAAGAGGAAGGAAAGAGGTGAACACAGCAACCCTAGAAGAAGACCCTCTTCTTCTTCTCTTTGCTCTCACCTAGACATCTTATTTTGATGTCTATGAAATCCCAATGCCTAAGGACTCTCTCTCTCTTTGATTTTTACACACCCCAAAGCACTCTTAATGATTTGTTTTTCATAAAGATTTCAGACCAAAATTCATAAGACACCTTAGAGTTCAACTGTCAACTACCCAAAGCATCCTAAATAAATAGATATAGAAGAGCCTTGTCGAGGTCAAACTCTTATACTAGGAAAGACCAAAATAGGCAAGTCAAGGGGCACACAACTCTTGGGTGCCCTCTCTAGAATTTTTGGCATGGAACCATATGAAAATGTTGCCCAAAACCTTCCCTTCTTTGCTGAGAATGTTAGAGGAAAAATAGTGAGGAAGGTGACACAAAAGGGAGGTAGAGTTTTAGTTTTTAAAAACACTATCTCATAGGATTTGAAACCAAAATAAATTTTCATCTTTGACTTGGTACACTACCTAATTTCTTTATGAGAAAGAGAGGAGAGGAGGGTGTGCATGAGAAGGCCTAGGAGAAGGATTTTTGTCGCACAAAATAGAGGAGAAATAGGGCGTGGGGCATGGGGGCTAAGAAGGCGTAAGGTGGAATCCTAGTCTTACTAGGATTCTATCTATGACTTGGTCAAAGTGGTTTCTCAAACAAAATTAAATCAAAACCAAGTCAAATAAATTAAATTATATCCTAACCTAATTAAAAATTTAATTAAATTAAATTTAATTTTGATTTAATTTTTAATCAAATTAGAAAATTGGATTGACCCGAGTCCTAGTTGAACTAGAACTAGTTCTTCCTTGCACTTGGCTTATCAGGTAAGCTAATTGGACCTGATCTAATCATGCCCAAACTAAATTTAATTAAATCATATTTAACTAGACTTAATCTCAATCCTCTGGCTTAATCAAATTAAGTCAATTAGCAATCTAATTGCTAATCGATCCTCCTACAATACTTGCACTAGGTTAAGTATCAATCTTATTGATCGTTTAACCTTAGAATGATTCTTAATCATTGATCAACCATCCAATCAGATCATAAGCTCTAATGTGTGTTATCTCATAGGTCCAAACCTAAATCGATAGCATAGAAATAGATTTTTATACCAATCGAAGTAACCATCTAGTAATGATATCCAACGGTCAGATAGATCGAATGTGTAGAACAACATCCTTAGAATTCATGAGGATATAGTTTCCATATAATTCATCTTCTTAACCAAAATATTCGTAGGATACCTCAGAGTTCAACTGTCAACTCCAATCAAGTTGTCCACATTATATTTCAAAATATCAAATCCATCTGATGGATTATCCTAATCAAGATTTTGCTATATTGAAATACAATGATACATTCTTCTCCAACTCTTGGAGTGGTCAATTCCATCTTGATTACACACCAACTTTGCAAGTACTTGACTGTGCCTAGAAGCCTTCCATTACTAAATTAGAAATTCAGTTAGTCCGATACCAAAGCATGGTGAGTTGCTTGCAAGCTACTGAGATGATATTAGTTCTAAGGGATACTTATACCTATATTCCATCAGAGATATTCTTGATAGTAGAATGCTCTAGAATTGAACATGTTCAATGATGATGTACCTATACATCTCACCTGTATGCCATACCAGTGTCTTCATACTTTTTGGTTAAGAGGACAATCAACCTATATGCCATATAGCGACTTATTCTCTATAGATGCTGTCATCCTAATTAACAACCTATCATTTTATCGTGAATAGATTTAAGGATTAATCGATAAATCCTCTCTTTATCAAAGCTAAATAGTCCTAAGAACTTCATCACAATAATGGAGTTCATTAGAAGATAAATACTTTACGAGAAAAAAATATCAAAAATATATTTATTTTGTAGAATACTTCATCAATAATATTTATTTTATAGAATTTAAATTGAGAACTTACTTTCTGCAAAACCCTAGATTTGAAATCCTTGGACGTGATCTAAATATTAAAATAAATTAGATCTAAAACCATGTATTGAATATGATTCAATGTAAACTGATTACAATTTGAAAATGTTTTAAATGATCAAATCAGAAATTAGTTCTAAGGTTCCATAAACCTAAATCCATAAGCCTTGAACTTAATTGAGAATTAAATGATTGTTTAAGATCTAGATTTATGATTTAAAGATCCTAAGATAATTTCATAAATCATGGGTTAAAGTATAATGGGTTAGCTTTGATCAGATCATTAACTGGGTTAGACATAGGGTTAATTAAATATGAACTAAGTTAAGAAATTGATCAAACTTAATTAATAGTTATTTAGAATTAGGTCATTTCTTTTCTATAGATCAATTCTATAGTTGTAGTTAATCAAAGTTCATACATCAAACAAATGGATATTGATCGTGGCTCATTGGTCAAGCCCGAGTCTTTTGGTAGACCAAATTAAAATTAATAAATTGATTGGTATCTAAGATAAGTCTGGCATTTTCAGATTGATGGCTTTTAATTGGTAGCCTACTTACCTAGCTATTTCTAATGGTGTTTAAGGCAAGCCTTGGCAGACCCTACCACCGATCTCACTTACTTGGCCAATATGGTTAATCAAGTCTTGATTAGGTTGCTCATTGATTCGTGCTAACCCATGTCACATAGAAAATTAGTGAGACTGAATTTATTTAGTAAGACTGATCTAGGTGCCCATGGACTGATATTGATCTTGGTTCTTGTCAAAGACTTGAGAAGTCAATAGGAGGACTTGACTTGGTGAAGTCAGTGGGAGCAAATTGATCTATGTCCTTTCTATCCTTAAATCACATCAAAATTTTGAATTCTCTAAAATTAATAGATCCCTAAAATGGCAAAGTTATGGAGATAACTAAGTCATAGCATTTCATTAAGTTGGATGATAATAGACCTATTAACTCAAGAATCATTGAAGGCCCAAAGGCCTGGTGTTTGTTGACTAATAAAATTATCATTCATAATATGATAACTTGGTAGTGTCTTTCTAATGGTGGTTAGGTTGACCAACCAAAGTTGGACTTAGTTATTCATTGGTTAGATACACCAAGTATGGTCATGTTAATGGTTGGACCTAACCAGATCCTTACAATTAAGGCCAAAGCCTACTGATTAGTTTTCTAGGGCAAAATTAAATTACTAGAAGTTATTTGGAGAAATAATTGATTAAAGAACCAACTCGTAGATGCACATGGGTTGACTGACCAAAGTCGGGCTTGTATGCAGTCTATGTGGATTCTAGTACCTACTAGAAAATTAAAGTAATCTCCCAAATTAGAGGTAGAGACTATCAATTCGAGTAAAATAGTGGGAGAACCTTAAGACTAAAGTCCAAGTCTCTAGGCTTAAAATAATTCTTATACATTAGATCATTATTCTCTTTTCTTAAATTAAAGCTAAACTCTAATTGCTCCAATCACTGTTAGACAGTGATGACTTATGGGATCCAACTTCGATAATTACTATCGAAAGTTGAATTTGATTCAGCAGTACGAATGGATTCGTACTTGGGCTTCTAAGCCAAGTCAAAACAATAAGTCTAATATTGATCTAAATTAGGCATAGTGCTTCTACTATTAGAATTAGGATCATAGGAAGAAGAATTATCTTGCTTTTCTTGACACCAATAGGCTGAACAAAAGAAAGGAGCAAGAGTTTCTTATCAAGGATGTTATATAATAACATCTTGAAATTTCTCTATGTAATTCTACTACTTGGGTATTGGATACTGGTGGTCATACATAATTTATTGCAAGGACTTTAGGTAAGTAGAATGTTTTAAAATGGTGAGAGATTCCTGAACATTAGGAAAGAAAGTCTTTTTCCATTCCTGGCTTTAGAAATTATCAAGCTTATTTTCAAAAGATGTCATTTTGAGTGATTGTCACTATTGTCCATTGTTTATGATAAATGTGATCTCTATTGGCCTTTTAACGAGAGATGGTTATCATTTATTAATAAAGAGGATTGTTATGATATTATTATGAATAATGTTATAATAATACATGGATCATAAAGAAATGACATTTAACATTAACACAGTCTATTAAGTGTAATGTACACATTTTAGAAACACCCAAGTTAGATTATGTCATGGATGTCCACATTTGGCATTATAGGCTTAATCATCTTGACAAAAACAAGATAAACAGGTTAGCTTGAGTGGAAAACTCGACATCAAAGATTGTGAATCATTGATAATCTCTGAGTCTTGTCTTCTTAGGAAGATGACAAAGTCACCATTTACTGAAAAAGATAAAAGAGCTAATAAAGTTCTAAGTCTCGTACACAGTAATGTATGTGGATGTTGTTCCAGATGGCTGCTCTGATACCAATCTATTGAGAACAATCCTTGCACTCGATGCTTGCAGAAATAGCAATAAGGATCCTAAAAAAGGGATGGCCTTTTTGTTGAAATCCTAGCAAACTTTTGGGCATGGAGAAAAGAGGGAGAACAAGAGAGGAAGAGAGATTTCAGGAAGAAAAGGCTTGTATTGATTCGTGCTTAGTTTACAAAACTTAATAAAGAGTATATATACCTGGTCAAATAAGACCTAACCTAAAAAACTCTCCTTGCTAACCTAATGTGATGTACTCCCTGAGCCCATATACACCCATGTCTCCCATGCACACACCCATTAGACAAATCCCAGTCTAATCCATAGGTTAGCCCCCTTAGGATCTTACAAATCAAGATCCTAGGTTCTTAGGATTAAACCCATTGGCTCAACTTCCACTCGAGCTAGCTCTGACAAGAATCAAGCCACCTCTTCTAACATATTACCCTGATATACTTTTTGGACTTCTGCTTGAGCCAGCTCTCTCAGAATTCGAGCTGGCTGGTCTTCAGCTCGGGCTAGCTCTTCTACAGCTTGAGCTAGCTCTTCTAATAGGATCTAAGCCAATCCTTTTGAAGCATTCGCCAAAGCTTTTTGATGGTTGATTTCATTCGCTCCTTGCTCTCTTTGCACCTCCTTTTAAGGCTTGAGAGCACCATACTTAACTTCACAATCTCCATCTTGGTTCTCCTAAGTTCTTATGAACTTAGTTGTATCCAACAACCCCACTAATAACATGCAATTATAAAAGCTATTTCATGGAAGTACCTTTGTGAGCACATCGGCTGAATTTTTCTTAGAATGAACCTTCACCAGCTCTACTTCACCATCCTCCACTAGCTCTCTAATTCTATGGAATCTGATATCAGTGTGCTTGGTCCTCGCATGATACATAGAGTTCGGTGTGAGTAATAAAGCACTCTGGCTGTCACAATGCATTTTGACTGCATCTTATGAGAATCCCATCTTCAGTTCCAAGCCCTTCAACAACAGAGCTTCCTTCACTACCTCTATGATGCCAATGTACTCTGCTTCAATAGTGGATAAGGCCATAATTGGCTGTAAGCAAGATCTCTATAAGACTGGACCTCCATATAGGCTGAATACAAAACTTGTAGTCGAACGTCGAGTATCCACATCTCCACCAAAATCTATATTTATAATCTCCTTTATTAGCCCTCGAGCCTCCTTGGATATATTAGGATGTTCCTCGGCACCTTTCCGCTGACCATAGTAGATGCCAATCCTATGTAAACCTACCAAGTATCTGAAGATATCCTTTAGTGCTCTCCAATGCTCCTTTCTAGGCTGAGCCATAAACCTGCTCATCTGACTCACTGCATGGGCTAAATCTGGTCTACAACATATCATAGAGTAAATAATACTTTCCATAGTAGAAGCATATGGAACCTTTTTCATCTTCTAAACCTCCATCTTAGTCTGTGGTGACATGATCTTAAAGAGTCTAACATGCCCGATAAGTGACAACTCTACCAGTTTAACATCCTTCATACTAAACCTCTCTAAGATCTTTTTGATGTATTCTTTCTGAGATAGATGTAGCAGCCTCTTAGTACTGTCTCTCTGACAATTTCTATACCTAGGATCTTTTTTACAGGCCCCAAGTCTTTCATCTCAAATTTTTGAGATAAAGCATCTTTCAACTATTTGAGATGAAAGCATCTTTCAACTCCTACACTACTTCCTTACTTTTGCATGCTATCAGCATGTTATCTACATACAAGAGTAAGTATAATCAAGATCCATCTTCTAGAGACCTCAAATATATATATGGGTCATGATCGCACCCAGATAGTCCAATACTTCTTATATAAGTGTCAAACCACTTGTACCACTATCTAGGAGACTACTTCAATCCATATAGTGATTTCTTAAATAAACAGACCTCTCTATCTGACCAAGGCACTCTGAAGCCCAGTGGCTACTCTATGCATATGTTCTCCTCCAAATTTTTATGAAAGAATGCTGTCTTAACGTCCATTTGCTCCAACTCCAAGTCACAAGCAGCAACTATACTCAACAGCACCCTGATGGTCATATGTCTGACAATCAGAGAGAAGATTTTTGAGTAATCAATCTCTTCTCTCGATGAGTACCCTTTGGCTACTAGTCTAGCCTTGTATCTCACTCCACCTTGCTTTGAAGGTGCCACTTTTTTGGTGAAATTCCATTTGGAGCCAATGGATCGAGCATCATCTGGTAGATCCACCAGCCATCATGTTCGATTTTTCTTGAGAGACTCCATCTCCTCCATCAAGGCCTACATCCATGACTCTCGATCCACACTCTCCATGGCCTCTTCAAAGCTCTCTGGATCTCCATTATCAATGATGAGAGCATAGAAAATAGTCCCATCAATGCTATATCACATCGGTTTGTGAACGGTGTGCTTCAGCTTGTGCAGTGCCACTCCCCTTGTGGTATCCTATAAGTCTGCTGCTTGTGGCTACCTTTGCACTTTTTCTAGGATAGATCACTCTCCATGCTAGTCCTCCATAGGTGTATCACCATGCCGGCCTTACTCCACCTTAAACTGAACATGACCTGAGGTTGATGTTGAGGGCAAATCACCTGTATCTGAGAGTTATCCCATGCTATCATGTGTTGTCTTCACAACTCCATCTATACTTTTCAATTTTAACATGATGCTCTTTTCATCAAATATCACATTCTAACTGACGATACACCTTTGAGAATGTGAATCCCATAGCAAGAAATCCTTCACACCTAGTGAAAATCCGATGAATATCATCTACTGTGACTTTGGGTCCAACTTGCTTCTATCAGCTTCTTCTACTAAAGCATATGCAGGATAGCCGAACACCTTTAGGTTGCCAAGCTCCACCTTCTTTTCACTCCAGACAGCCTTTGGAAGTCCTTTATTTAATTTTCTATGGGGAGATCTGTTCACAAGAAAACCTGAATAAATAAGAGCATCATCCTAAAATGATTTGGATAGTGATGCCTGCAGCCTCAAGCTTTTGGTCTTCTCTGTCAGTATCTGATTCAACCTCTCCACAACACCATTCTGCTGTGGGGTCATCTTCACTATGTAATGGCATTTTATTTCATTTTCATGATAGTATCGTATGAATGCTAGGCTAGTGTATTCTCCTCCATTATCTGATCTCAAACACTTCACTAGCTGCCCTATCTCCTTCTCTACCTCAACTCTCTAGATTTTAAATTAGGCAAAAATATCTAATTTTTTCCTCATCAGATAGATCCATACCATCCTAGAGAAATCATCTATAAAGATGATAAAATATCTCACTCCATCTCGAGATGCAATAGGTGTCGGTCCCCATACGTCTGAGTGAACAAGCTCCAAAATAGCTTTACTCTATTTGGTACTACTGGCAAATGAAATTCTATATTGTTTGCCATAGATATAGGGCTCACATAGGTCATCTCCTTTCTTTCTGACTATTGGAATCAGACCTCTCCTATAAAACTCTATGAGCCTCCTATCACTCAAATGACCCATACAATAGTGCCATGACTTGTAGGTTAGCTGCTCTTCTTGTGCTGCTACAAACACCTCCGCACTATCTATAATCACCGAGCCCTTCATCCTATATAGATTGTTGCTCAGTCTTCTTTCTTTCATCACCACCAATACATCCTTGGAAATCCTCAAATACCCACTGCCTAGCTGACAATTGAAAGTATATCCCTGTCCTTCCAAGTAACCCAAGGATATCAGGTTCTTCTTCAGTTCTGGCACATGCTTTATATTAGTGAGTGTCCGTATGACTCCATCATATATCCTCACTCTTACTATACCAACAATAGTAACTTTATAGGGATGATCATCTTCAAGACTTACACTCCCTCCATCGGATCTTTCATAAGATGAGAACCACTCCCGATGTGCAGTATAACGGTGAGAACATGTTGAATCGAGTGTCTAGTGGTTGTCCAACTATGTTACTTCATATGATACTATCAGTATATCTTCTTCACTATCTTCAGATGATAGAGCACCACTCCCATCGGTCAATCCACCCTTAGAAGTGCCCTTCTCCTTTTCATTCTTCAAAAATGGGTAATTTCTTCTAATATGACTAGGTTGATGATACTTGTAGCATTTTCAAGCCTTCTGATTTTCTCGAGACTTTAATCTATCCTTAGATTTATCTCTGATTCTCTTCTTAGACCTTTCTTGCCTCTTATTTATAGAAAGCATCTCTGAATTAGGATTTTCTTTAACTAGCCTCTCTCATTGCTCGTTGGACCTGAGAACTCCAACCACCTACTCGAAGTTTAATGTCTCCTTTTTATACACCAGAGTAGGAATGAGACTATCATATGCTGCCGACAGTGAACACAATAATAGGAGAGCTCTATCCTCTTCATCAATCTTCACGTCAAGGCTCATAACATCCAAGCAAACATGATTGATTCTCTGGATGTGGAAAACTAGGTCTCCTCCTTCGGACATCTGCAAACTATACAGCTGCTACTTCAACTATAGCTTGTTTATCATGTTCTTGCCCATATATGTGTTCTCCAGTTTCTGCCAAAATCCCTTCGATGTGGTTTTCATGTTAATCTCCAATAGAACTTCATCAATGAGGCACATACGAATCGTACTGAAGGCTATCTCTTCAAGTTCCTCCCACTCTTCAACAAAATTTTTTTTCGATCTTTCATGAGTTAAGACCTTAAGATTCTATTCTGCACCAGTAGATCCTTCATCCTTTGCTACCAAAAGCTAAAATTGCCCTTGCCATCAAACTTTATAAAGTCTGCCTTGATGGTACTTGATGCCATGCTAACCAGATTTCAATAACCAAATGCAAAAGAAAATAAACAATGTTTAAAGAAATCTGTTTAGCACCTTACTATAATACTAAGCAAAGCTTTGACCTTTTCTCTACCAGATCTAACAACTGGACTCTTATATCAATTGTTGTTCCAGATGGTTGCTCTGATACCAATCTATTGGAAACAATCATTGCACTTAATGCTTGTGAAAACAGCAACAAGGATCCTAGAAAAGGGATGACCTTTCTATTGAAACCCTCGCAAACTTTAAGACATGGAGAAAAGAGGGAGAACAAGAGAGGAAGAGAGATTTTAGATAGAAAAGGCTTGTATTGATTCCGTGCTTAGCTTATAAAACTCAGTACAGAGTATATATACCTGATCAAATAAAATTCAATCTAGAAAACTCTCCTTGCTAACCTAATGTGATGCACTTCTTGAGCCCATGTACACCGATGTCTCCTATGCACACATCCATTGGACAAATCTTAGTACAATCCATAGGTTAGCCCCTTTAGGACCTTACAAACCAAGGCCCTTAGTTCCTAGGATTAAATCCAATCCTAGGCCAAAATAGAAACTATGTTCTGTTCTATTCACTACTCGAGCCAGCTTAGTCAGCAGTCAGATCGGCTCGATGGTGATATCTCCTACGAGAGCCTGAATCACCACTCTCTATTTCACTGCTCGAGCCAGCTCTCTCAGGGTTCATGCTAGCTCGACTTTCACTCAAGCTGGCTTTGACAGGAACCAAGCCAGCTCTTCCAGCGTATCAATCTAATATACTTTCTGAACTTTTGCTCGAGCTAACTCTCTCAAAATTTGAGCTGGCTCATCTTCAGCTCGGGCCAGCTCTTCTGCATCTTGGGCTGGCTCTTCTGATAGGATCCAAGCCAGTTCTTCTGAAGCATTCATCAAAGCTTTTCAATGGTTGATTTCATTCGCTCCTTGTTCTCTTTCCACCTGCTTCCAAGACTTGAGAGCACTATTCTTGAGCTCATAATGGACCTATGAACTCGAGTGCCAGAGGAAGATATCAATATTTCATTATAGATAACCTATCTAGGCATGGATGCATCTAGCTTGAATCATTTGAAATGTTCAAATGATTCAATAATGAAATACAAAAATAAACTGAAAAAGATATTAGAACTCTTCAATCAGATCAAGGAGGCGAATACTTTTTCAGTAAGTTTGTGACATATCTAGGAGAGAATAAGATTCTCTCTTAGTGGACTCCTTTTTGAAATACAGTGTATCGAAAAGAAGAAATTGAACTTTGTTAGACATGGTTCAATCTATGATAGGATTTACTAGTTTGCCTGTTTTAGGGTTGTATTATTGTGACTACTTGTTTTACTCTAAAAAATATTCCAAGTGAATCTATCATAAAGGATCCATATGAGATATGGATCGAACACAGGCTTAGACTCTCTCACCTTTGGGTTTGGGGTTGACGGGCCTACGTCAAATGTTTGCACATGGATAAACTTGGATCCTGGTCCCATAGATGTTTAAGGGTTATTAATTCTACGATGCTGAAGAACATAAGATGTTAATCAGCAGTAGGGCATTTTCTTTTGAAAGGAGTTTCCTAGAGAAGGAACTGATGCTTAAATGTTGAATTTGGATAAGTTTGACTGGTAGAAAAGAACCAACATAATATAGTAAACCTATAGAACTAGATTTGATTAGATTAAATCCAAAGCCTATTAAAGTAGCACCTTTAAGAAGATCTGGTAGAGTACCATATTAGTCAGATAGATACTACGGTATCTAGTTCTGGGATGGCAATCCTGTTGAGCTCGATGAGAACAACAAGGATCTGATTACGTATAGGGATGCAATGCAAAGGTCTAACTCTGAGAAGTGGCTTAGAGCCATATAATCCAAATTAAAGTCCGAGGAAATCAGTAGTGTGTGGACACTAGTTGATTCACCTAAGGGGATAAAATCCATTGGATGCAAATAGATTCTCAAAAAGATCAGAGTAGCACAGATATAAAGATAGAGATCTATAAAGCCTGTCTGGCTATCATCTTAGAGTTCGAACATACATTTTGAACATATGTCTTTGTTATGGACAAAGACAAACCTTGCATTTGTAATTGGGCAAAATGTTCTGTAGTGTTATTCATTGTGTTGTCTGTGGATGAAATTCTCTTAGTTGGGAATGGCATTCCAGCATTGTAAGAAATAAAAGTTTGGCTATCCTCTAATTTCTCCATGTTCAAAGATCAGATATGGTATACTCACTAAGTATAGTGAGCAGATACTAATCTGATCCAAGTGAGAACCACTAGAAGATTGTATAGATAATCCTCAAGTATTTAAAAATTACTAAGATCAAGTAACTCAAATATGAAGATACTGACTTAAAATCTATGGATGTTTTTATTCTAGTTTTCAGTTAGATCAAGATGATAGCAAGAGAGTGTTGGATCATACTCTAATTGCAAAAGCAATCTACTGGAAAGATTTTAAGCAGGATACTATAACCTATTTAGTTAATGATGTAGAGTACATCATGGCATATGATACTACCATGTAAGCTGTATAGTTGCTGAGATTCATTAGCAGGTTGGGAGTAGCATCCTCCACCAATGGTCTAATCCTATCATAGCACTGGAGCCATAGCTCAGGCTAAAGAACCAAAGAATCAGCATATTCTGCATCGCTTTTACTTTAAATATTAGATCTGGATGACATCAACCGTTAGAAGATCGATGGAAAAGGAGAACTTGATCGACCTATTTGCTAAGGCCTCGAAACTAAGGAGTTCTATGAACTCAATTGGAAGATAGGATATTTGATATCATTCTGATTGGCTTTAGTCCAAATGGACGTATGTCCTAAAGCCAATCATCTAAGTTGTAGATGATTGGAACCTGTATATGAATTATCTAATAATAGTAGTTATTTGGTTAGTTCATCATAAAAGTTCTATCTTTCTTAAATAAACTCCTAAATTATGATAAAGTTCTTAGAACCACAATCAATCGATAAAGAAGAATTTATTGGATGATTCTTAAACTATTCATGATCAAATGATAAGATATTAATAAGGATGATAACTTATCGAGTGTAGGTTGTTGTATGTCATATACATTGGTTGTTCTCATAACCAAGTGGTGTGAAGACACTAAAATGGCATCCAGGTGAGATGTAGAAGTATATCTATATTAAACATGACCAACATAGTACTATACTATCAAGAGTAGCTAACTAAGGCTAATTGATATAAGTATCCCTCCAATCTGAGATCACCACGGTAACTTGCAAGTAACTCACTATACTTTGGAGCTGGACTGCCTATATTTCTAATATAGATTTGAAAGATTTTTAGATATAGTCAAGTACTTGTAGAGTTGGTGTATGAGTCAAGATGGGATTGATCACTCCTGATTAACCTCAGGAAGAGAATGACTCACTATGTTTTAATTTAGCAAAACTTAAGCCTGGGTAATCCTCATAAGGAGTCACGGGATTTGCAAAATTTTGAGATACAATAAGAGATGACTTGTATGAGTGTTGACAGCTTACACGAAGTCCACTTGAGCATTATTGATCATAGGGATGAATTATACGATAACCATAGGCCAGGGTTCTAAGAATATTGTATTGCATACATTCAACCTATCTGAACGTCGGGTACAATTACTAGATGGTCATTTCGATTGGTATAGAAATTAATTTCTATGCTACGAACTTAGGTTTAAAACTATGAAGCCACATACATTAGAGGTTGTAACATGATCAGATGGTTAGTCGATGATTGAGAATCATTCTAAGGTTAAACTATCAATACGATTGATGTTTGACCTAATGCAAGTATTGTAGAAGGATTGATTAGCAATTGGATTGCTAATTGGCTCAATTTGATTGAGCAATCAGTTTGAGATTAAGTCTAATTGAATTATATTCAATTAGAATTAGTTTAAACTTAATTAGATTAAATCTAATTAGTTTTTTGGATAAGCCAATTGCAAGGAGGAATAAGTCCCTATTCGACTAGGATTTGAGTGCACCTAATTTCTAATTTGATTAAAAATTAAATCTAATTTAATCAAAATTTTAATTACATTAAGATTATCTATTAATTAGATTGAATTAAATCTAATTAAAATTGGATTTTAAATTATGTTTCACTTAGTTTTAATTGAAGAGTCCTAGTTAGACTAGGACTCATCTAATTTCCTTGCGCCACTAAGAAGCCCATGCCCCACTTATTTTTCTAGATTTTTTATGTGAGCTTTCTCACATTAAGATTGTTTCTCCATGCCTTAAATATCTGAAGAGATTAATTAAAATTTGACCTGGTCAAATTTGAAAAGTGGTTTGGGTTTGTTTCCTTTTGAAAGAGTCCCTTGAATCCTAAACTCTTCCTACCTTCTTTGCGCATTCTTTTCCCACACCAACCACTTTTTTTGTTGCCCTTTTTATTTTGTTTTATGTGTGGAATAGAGGGATCTCACACCTAAAAATGTGGGAAGGGGCATCCAAGAGTTGGACGCCCCAATGGACTCCTTAAAATCCTCCTTAAAACTAGGTTTTGACCTAGTCAAGGGAGGATGTTATGGGATGCCTCCTTCCAATGTTTTTGGGCATCAAAAATAATTCTCAAAATTCCATAAAAAATAGAAGATAAAGAGAGGATGGTTTGAGAGGTTTGGGGCACTAATTATCTTGGAGAAGACCCTTTCTTTGGACATCAAATGTTGATGCCTCAAAGGGACAAGGGAAAGAGAAGATTGTCTTCTCTTGGTTTTTCTTTTAAGTATTTTCTTTCTTACTCCTCTATGTATTTTTATGTGATAAAAATCTGAGAGAGAGAGAGAGGAAGAGGACATGGGGATGAGTGTTCCAAGGTGTTGGGGCATGGTGGTTCTTTTTGGACATGATCTGATCATGTCCTGATGAGAGAAGAAGAGAAGAAAGGTCTTCTCTTAGGATTTTCTTGAGAACTCTTCTTCTCTATTTATTTATGAGATTCTTTTATAAAAAAAATTAGAGAATGTTAGATTTAGAAACATGATAAAAATCTAGATGAGAAGGTCTCCTCTTGTCTTAGCATAGAGATATTTTCAGGGCATCAATTGTTGATGTCCTGAAAAAGAAGATCTATCTTCTCTTAACGTGTTTTTCCTTGTGTTTTAATTTTTTAATTTTTTGGAAGATCCAAGGATTGGACTTATTCCTCCTTATGTTCTTCATCTCTTAGAGTATCCAAGAGATTAGAAGAATAATTTTTAGATTAACCATCAGAAGGGATCTGCGAGAAGCTAGCACTTCGAGCGGTCTTTGTTCGACGAACCTCTAATCTGTGTTTGCTGCATCGTATGGATTACTTGTAGAGGCCGGACACATGTGCAACTCTGAGCAACAAAGAAGTACAATAAAATTAATCATGAAGTTCTCGACCCATGCGAAGGTAAGAGATCTAATCTCTTCTTGACCTAGATGCGAGCTAGAATTTGATCTAGAACTATTCTAGATCTAGGTATTAATTTGATTAATACCAATCTTATTTGATTTATTTTCAGATTTTTGTATGCATTATGACATGTTATAGGTCCTAGATGTAGGGTTTAGTAATTAGATTACAAGCTTTTGTAGATTAAATAAATTAATCTACATCTTTTGCTATAATTTATTTCAAAATAGTTTTGAAATTCAAGCATAAAATCCTACATATTTTTCATCACTTAAATTATTTACCAATGCATTGTAAACAACTTGTTGGGGGTAAACCCCGCTCTCATTGAAGTTCGGTCTAATGTTCAGCCAAATATAATTTGTAATCGTAGAAGTGCTTCAATCGCCACTTCTCCTTCAACCAAACTCCTCCCAGACTTCTCCTTCAGTCGGACTTCTCCATCACTCAAACTCCTTTCAGACTTCTCCATTAGTCAAACTTCCCTTGGACTTCTCTTGCAGCTGGACTTCTTCATCAGTTGGACTCCTTCCAGACTTCTCCATCAGTCAAATTCTATCCAAATTTCTCTAGTGGATTACTTCTAGATTTCAACTAGCATTCCTTCCGGATGATCTTCTCTAGTTGTATTTCCTGTAGGTGATTTCTTTCAATCAAATCCCTTTTAATCTACAGCTCTCTAAATGGCATGAATCAATTCACTCATAAACAACTTAGAAAAGTCCAAACTCCTTTAAAATTGATACATGTCAAAGCTCTTCACCACGTAATGCCTGCTTCCTCTGAGCTTTGACTATTAAATCCCAACGAACGGGCACGTCATGACAACGGACACTACTCTCCATAACAAACTCCATATGGCCTCAAGTGGCCCACTACCCGATAGTTATGGCTGTCACTTTCAAGTTTGTTACAGACTTCATCTATAAAAGGGATCCTTGAGATACATTTTCTCTAAGCTCTCTTCTCATTCCCAAATCTCCATTTGTTATTGCCAGTGCTTCAAACTCATCTACCGACGGCCACGGTTGATTCGAAGCAGTTTAACCTACTGATACAACAGATTCAGGACCTCATCGAAATAGTGCAAGCCATGTAGCAACCCTCGATAGTGGTTCTGCCAGAAAACCCACCATCAGAATGTCAGAAATCGATCCCAAGGAGGCGCACACGTGCTAGCATACCCATCGCTCCTGGGAAGAAGAAATACAGAGCAGAGGATCCTTCTTCAGATCATGATTCTTCTCCGAAAGAGAGATTCCCCATCTACAGCTGAAAGCCTTCCAAGATCTACGATCGAGATGACGTCCTTGATCAAAAACTGTAAGAGATGGATCGATGGATTGAGAAACTCCACCACATCACCTCGACTCACCATGATGACGTCTGCACCAATCCTCCTTTCTCTTCCTAAATTATGCAAGAGTCCATTCCACCAAACTTCAAACTTTCCAAATTTAAAAGCTACGGTGATACCTCTGATCTGGTCGATCACCTAGAGGCCTTTCAGACCATGATACTGCTCCATGGTGCAGCAGACGCCATCTTATGCCGAGCTTTTCTGTCTACCTTGAAGGAAGTAGCAAGAAATTGGTACTCAATATTGAAGCTAGGCATGATCTTCTTCTTTGACTAGATGAGCCACCAGTTTGTAGCTCATTTTGTTAGCAATCAGCATCCTCAGAGAGGTTCGAACTCCCTCATCAACATCAAGCAGAAGAAAGGAGAGTCCATCTGGGCTTATGTCAATCATTTCAATGCTGCCACATTGGAAGTTTGGAACCTAGACCAGTCTATTGCAATGGTCATGCTGAAGGATGGCCTTTAGAAGAATGTTTGCTATTCTCCTTGGAGAAGAAGTATCCCAGGGACTGTGCTAATCTGCTAGCTTGGGCTGAAAGATATGCCCAAGTGGAAGAAAACTTCAAGTTGAAGGATGAGGAAGCCACAAGAGAGTGAGAGGCAGGCGAGTCTAATAAGCCTACAGCTGATGGATGGTCGAATGAAGTTTGGCTGCACTCATGGACTCTCCCCGAGTGCAAGCGAGCTTGAACTCCTCGAGCTCATCATCAAAGAAGCTCCAATAGAAGGGCACGAAGAAGTTTTTCCCCTAGAAGATTTCACAACTACGCCCCCCTCAATGCTCCAAAAATGCAAGTATTGATGGAGATCAAGGAGCAACTACCGAGGCCTTAAAGGATGCACACTCATCCCGACAAGCACAATCCTAATAAGTACTGCCTCTACCATCGTGACCATAGCCACGATACTGAAGAATGCATTCAGCTCAAAGACGAGATTAAGGAGCTCATCAAGAGAGACCGGTTGGGTCGATTCCTCAGACACTGGTCTAAAGCAAGAGAAGATCGACCGAGGGCACTATCGCAGCCAGAACCATCAAGAAGAAAGGAACAATAAGAAGATCGACTGCCTCTCGGCATCATCAATACTATCTCTGGGGGACTTCGACGGGAAGAGGCCAGCGGATTTGAGGGATCAGTGAAGAGATGGAGGACTGAAGAACCCATAACCTTCACTAAGATAGATGCATGGAGAGTATAGTTTCCGCATAATGATGCAATTGTAATCTCTTTAAATATAGCAGACTATGATGTACGTCACATCCTAGTTGATAATGGAAGTTCGCCTGACGTCTTGTTTTATGATGCTTCCTCCAAAATGTCAATATCTAATAGTCAGCTTGGACCAATAAACTTCCTACTAGTAGGCTTTGCTAGTGCTACAGTACCAGTTGAAGGTGTAATAACTCTAGCTTTGGCTGCAAGGCAATATCTAAGACAATCTAGAGCACAGATGGATTTTTCGATAGTAAAAGCTCTCTCTGCTTATAATGCAATTCTTGACCGACCTGGTCTAAATGCACTTTGAGTGGTGGTGTCAACTTATTATTTGAAGATAAAGTTTTCGATAAGTTACGAGATCGGAGAGGCCAGGAAAGATCAAGCTCTGGCAAGGCACTGCTACTCAATTGCCCTGCAAAAGAAAGAACAGTCCGACCCTTATCCTATCGATGGGTTAGATGTTCGGGATGACCTCGCGAAAGAAAGGAAAGAATCGATGAAAGATCATATCTTAGTCTCTCTGAATGATGGGAATGTGGAGCACACGGTACAGATTGGTTTTAATCTAACTAATGGGATACAAGAGTAGCTCATCAAATTTCTTCGAAGAAATGCAGATGTTTTTGCCTGGATCCCCGTGGACATGTCGAAAATCGATGCAAAAGTCATGGAGCATCGTTTGGCTGTTGATCCAAAATATTGGCCAATTAAAGAAAAGATGCAGAGCCATGCCCTAGAGGGATAGAAGGCAATTATAGAAGAAGTTGACAAGCTCCTTAAGGCTAGATTCATCTGAGAAGTCAACTATCTGAACTGGATCTCCAATGCTATACTCGTCAAAAAGGCAAATGACAAATGGAGAATGTGTATAGATTTCAAAAAATTGAATAAGGCCTATCCAAAAGACAGCTACCCTCTACCTAGAATTGATCAGCTGGTGGATGCAACTTTGGATCACGAGCTCCTCACTTTCATGGATGCCTTCTCTGGTTATAATCAAATCTATATGGCATTAGAAGATGAGGAGAAAACTACTTTTATTACTGATCGTGGTCTTTACTGTTATAAGATTATGCCTTTTGGACTAAGTAAGATAGGAACAACATACCAGTGCCTGGTCAATAAGATCTTTAAGGAGCAAATTGACTGCAACATGAAAGTATATGTAGATGACATGCTTGTCAAGAGCCGAACTTCAATAATCATATTGCCAACCTTGAGGAATCCTTTGATACCCTACGGAAATACAAGATGTAGTTGAATCCAACCAAATGCACTTTCGATGTGACTTCAGAGAAATTTTTGGGGTTCATGGTGTCAAGGCGTAGGATTGAAGCAAATCTGGAGAAGATTCGAACCATTCAAGAGATGACGGCTCCTAAATCCATCAAAGAAGTTCAGCACCTGACTGAAAAGGTGGTGGCCCTGAACCACTTCATCTCAAGGTCGGTAGAGCGATGCATGTCCTTTTTTTAAGTTCTCAAGCAAACAAAGGACTTCTGCTGGACCACCAAATGCCAACAAGCCTTTAAAGAGCTTAAGGACTACCTTTGTTCACCTCCCCTGTTAGCCAAGCCCAAACCTAGAGAAGAACTAATTCTATACCTAATGGTCTCCCCAGTAGCTCTAGCAGTAGTCTTAGTTAAAGAAGCAAAAGTACAGTGACCGATCTACTATATAAGTTGGGTCCTAAGAGATGCCAAGACCAGGTATACCAAGTTAGAAAAACTAACTTATGCTCTATTGATTGCAACTCGGAGACTCCGACCTTATTTCCAGGGGCACACCATAACCCTCCTTACTGATGATAGATATATGTGCCCTAGAAGCCAGAATTGGCTGACACTTGTAATACACTCTAGGGGCAAAATTAT
The DNA here is from genome assembly GCA_006176705.1 of Cocos nucifera. Taxonomy (NCBI): domain Eukaryota; kingdom Viridiplantae; phylum Streptophyta; class Magnoliopsida; order Arecales; family Arecaceae; genus Cocos; species Cocos nucifera. Next base: position 318,729 of record QRFJ01001399.1, on the reverse strand, counting down.
AATTTTGACTAAAATAAATAAAATGGATTATTTTCTATCACATATGTGTATTTAGTGTCTGTGATACATCCTTTGAGTTAATAGAAATGATAATTCATATTTTCAAGAGTTGAAAGTTTAAGACATGAATAATCATTATTAACTCATAAAATGCTCCCGACCATAGGTTCATCACGAGGATGGTGATTGATCCGAAAGGTTGGTGTACAATCGCTTCTCTTTAGTAGATGAGTCTTGAGTTTACGGTGTAAGATACCGAAGCGAGAGTACAGATACTTGTTAGAGAATGAGGGTACTGAGCATGACCATCTCGAGTAGTCATTAGGGAGTCTACCTTCTCGTCAATGATTGACTCGATGCTGTAGTAGTGTGTCTGGTTTTTTGATCTGAGATGCATCGACAGTTCACCTTGAGGGTGTTATAGTTTGACTACACCATTACTCGATCTCCTAGCCATTCAAAACCTTAAGGTATATGTTGGCTATAGCATGTTCATTGTCGGAACTGGATAGCATCAAGATGGAATCTATTGACCTCGGTGGTAGAGGAGCAGCCCTATGATGATCATGAGAATCAAGTCTAGAAGTCCATGGCCATGGCAGAGTGAAATAATAGAATGAGTTTCTATTTAGGTTTTCATATTGGACTTGAATCGAATGATTACATCATATGATAGAGACTAGGGTTTGACGAGTTCACCTTAACACTAATCTGATCGGGGGCTCAAGATAGAAGAACTTAATCACACAGGTAGCTGCACCAAGAGGTTCGCATTCAGCTCCGATGGGTTGCCACCATATACTGCTAGGTGTCATTGGTGGATTTTGGGAGCAATTAGAATGATTTAGATGATCAATCATTCTAGTTGTTCGAATCAGAAGAGTTCTGATCCATCGAAAAAAGTTTCGATGATGTCGATGATAGAGATCATGACATATCCCATTACCATATAGAATTGAACCTAACTAGATCACACAAACAAGGGTTTGAATCTAGTGATCATCAAATTGAACTGATCTAGTTCAATTGATCTGAATGAGATTCAATTAGGTTCAAGGAAATCGTGCTAGCACTCGATTGAACCTAACATTCTTCTTTCACTATAATAAATAGTTATCCTGACTGAGCCAAAGAAGTTTGTGCTCGATCAGAGGCCTTCACTTTGTCTGATTGGAGCTTGTCCATGTCAGAAAAGGTTGTCTTATTTTGTAAGACATTACCTACCATTTTTGGTCACCTGCCATTTTTCGTCCTTTGAGTTTGGTCAAAAGTTGACCATTGACTGGTCAAATATTGACCATTGACACTTTGACTTTTGTCCAGATATCATGCACCTATTAGAGAGCTGGTAGGGGCCTGTCCCTCTGTCAGAACTTGGCAAGGAGGAGGGCGCACACCACCCTTGGCGTGTGCCCAAGTTGGAGGCACCCAGGAGTCCCTGTTGGATAGGAACTCCATCTCCTTTTTGGATTCCGATTAGAGTTCTCCTAAGAACCAACTTTGATTGGTTTTAGGCACCCTCTAAGGAGGAATTCAAGAGACTCTATTCCCACCAATCAGATTTAGATCTGATTTCATAAAGAGTTGTGATTGCTTGGAAAGAAGAGGAGTTGGATCATAGATAGTCTATAAATAAGACCCTGCGCCCAACTCAAATTTTGATGGAAAAAAAAAATGAAAATCCCACACTCCAAGACTGCCTCTCCCCTCTTCCTCTATGCCAAACCCACCTTCTCCCTCTCCTCTCCATGTCCAAAAGTATTTTGGACCTTGGTTGGTGCAATCCAGATGAGAGAAAGGTGACTGAAAGCTAGAAGGCTATGCTGCTGCAAAGGACAATTACTGATCTTAAAAAGGAGTTTTGAAGATCCTCCAAATTAGATCCAGATCTAATTTTTGGAGACATGATAGAGAAGAAGAGGATCTCTAGATCCAGCTTGAGTGGATATCGATAGAGGCCAGGCACTTGCGTGGCTAGATCCAGAACCTTCCACTGCTCACAGGATCATCATCGGGTAATAGGATTACCCACTTCAAGGTAAATTAAATTTGATTTAATTTATCTAAATTTATTTTAATTATTAAAATAATAAAAATAAGATTTAAAATATCTTAGATCTAATCTAGATCAAGGAAAAAATTTTTTGAAATATATCTCTTGATCTGATCAGATCTGAACCAACCTGGTCCGAAAAATTAGGATTCCTCTTCAACTGGTATTAGAGCCAGGGTTCTAAAAGTATTTAGATCTAATTTTAAATTTATTAAAATTAGAAAATAAATGATTTCAAATGTCATATGAGATGTGATCAGATCTGCAATCAGAAAAAATTAAAATTAAATGATTTGGATCTAAGATTAGAAAATATGCATGACAAGTTCTAAAATAGAATAGTTCTATGGAATAGTCTTGTATGTTTTCAATTTAATTTGATTAAATCATATTTTAGATTCATTTATTTACTATTTTTTGATATTATAATGGTTATAATAATATCTAAAAAATAGCAAATAAAAAAAATTATTTAATTTTAAATATCATATGAGATATGATATATGCATGTCTAGACTAGTTGTAGAATAGTTCTACATAATTATCTAGATTAGAATTTATTTTGATTAGATCAATTTAAATCTAATTTTTTAGATTATTATGAGATAATTTAGATCTAAAATTATGCATGATTCGATACATGAGATGTATGCAAAATATGCCATGATTAGATCTAATTTGTATATGAGATATATGATATAGATCTAAAACTATTTTGTAGTATTGCATGTTCCTGATTAAGGCATTCCTCTTGGCCGTCCAGTCATAAGAACGAAGAAGGATTTAAAGGCTCTCTCCTCCCATTCGATGGGATGTTCTTATGACGTGTAGGGGTGCTGCATGTTCATCCTTAATCAGAAATCGAAAACTTACTTTCTGTAAAACCCTAGATCCTGAAACCCTAGGATTTATTATACATATTTTATTTATGAACTTTAGGTTTGGGCTTGGGTAGCTCAATTAGGTCTAAGCGGTTGATCAAACCAAATCAAGAGTTGGTTAGATGGGATCAACGATGCTTAAATTGACCAGCCTAATAGGATTAAGTCTGGGTCAAGATCGAGTCATGATCAAGCAAGACCTAATTAGGCTCAGAGGTTAGATTCTGGACTCAACAATTTGGTGTCTAAGGTAAGTTTGTCACATACGATCGACTGGTTTTTAATTGAAAGCTACTCGACTTGAATGCATTCTTGTACGAGTTAATGGCATATTCCTTCCACCGATCTCACTTATCTGGCCATATCTATTGACACAGTTCTGATCTGAGGTGGTCAATAATCCGAGCTAACCCATGCCACTAGGTTAGTCATAATTGTTATGACTGATAAGTCTAGTTTAATGAGACCTGAATTAATTCTCCCTAAGAAAAGATTAAGTCTGAGGTCTTCCACCATTATATAGATGTGCGGGCTCTTTTTGGGGTTGATTATTCTCGACTATGTACGGTGGCTCAGTTGCACCGAAAAGATGCAATCATGTTTATTAGGCATTGGATGCTATGGGCTGGAGGATGAGTTGGGCTCAATATTCCAAATATGGTGAGAGACTCAATTAGAAATCCAGTCTATGCAAATGGTGGGTCTGACTTAACTAAGGAGTGGATCAATATTCCAGATACAGTGAGATTAATGAATTAGAGACCAAGTTTGGGTGCACCATGATTAGAGAATCATTGAACAAGAGTTGTTCACTCATTGGCTAACCCATCACCAATAACTATTAGGTGAGGTGATGAGTCAGTTGGTGAGACCGCACCACCCACTAGAAATCATTAATCATGGAGATTTTTGCATCTCTACTGAGGAAGTGTAGGGATTCGAGAAAATAGTGAGAGCTAATTTATTTAAAAATAAAATTTCTAAATAAATTGGTCAAATCATAATTACAGTATCTAACTAGAATCTTTGACTCTCTATAGGAAAATGTCTGTGTCCAACTGATTGGCACATATCCTGAACACACATAGACTGACTTGACCCAATTATAAAGATTGGCTCAGAAACTATAAAATTATTTTGGATTCTAAGAAGTTAACCCATGTATTGAACCAGGACCCTCCCACCTTACCAGCTCATCCATCCATTGAACAGAGAGCATCTCTGAAAAAATGGATAGACGAAAATAATAAGCTGAGATATTACATGTTGGGTTCAATGTCTGATGAGCTCCAGCGCCAACATGAAGATATCAGGACTGCTCGCCAAATATTGGCTCACCTGTAGGAGATGTTTGGTGAACAGAGTCGCACAACTAAGTATCAAGTCATAAAATGATTTTTTAAGGCTAAGATGTGTGATGGGCAGTCAGTCCAAGATCACTGTCTAATGATGATCAAGGACATGGAAGAGCTTGAGAAGCTCGATGTGAAGTTAGACTTGGATCTGTAGAACGATATTATTCTGTAATATTGATTGATGCATATGGGCAATTCATCATGAATTACCACATACATAAACTTCAAAATTTCTTGGCCGAATTAATGAATATGTTGGTCACCACTGAGCTTTCTATGAAAAATTCTAAAGGCTCAGTTCTTGCTATGGAATGGAATTCTTCCAAAAGAAAGTCTTATGGAAAGAAAAAGAAGTCTGTGAAAAAGCAGAAGGTGGAAGGAGCAAAGAAGAAGAAGGTAGAGCCGAAGATGAAAGCCACTGCCAAAGGAAAGTGTTTCCATTGCAATAGTGATGGCCACTGGAAGTGGAACTGTCCTACTTATCTGGCCACAATGAAGAACAAGAAGGAAGGTCCTTCTGGAGGTATGCTCGTTATTGAGTCTAACATTATGGTTTCTTCTGCATCCAGTTGGGTGCTTGACTCTGGTTCTAGTGCTCATCTGTGCACTTCTATGTAGGGTCTTGAGGATAGCAGAAGGCTGAGGGATGGAGACATAATCCTACGCATCGATAATGGAGCAAGAGTTACTACAGTGGCGGTGGGAACATACCCTCTTCGATTACCATCTGATTTAGACTTAGTTTTTAAAGACTGTTATTATGTGCCTACAGCTAGCAGGAATTTGATTTCTGTTTCATGCTTAGCACTAGAAGGCTATGTGATTACCTTCTTTAAGGACCATTATAACATTCTTTATGAAAGAAATAAAATTGCAAATGGTTTCCTTATTAACGGTCTTTATCAGCTACATATTGATGTACCTATTCTAACTATCGAGCAAAACATGAATGCCAAACGACCTAAGGATAGTCCAAATGATAGATATCTATGGCACCTAAGATTAGGTCATATAGCAGAAGATAGGATCAACAAATTGGAGAAAAATGGGCTATTGAGTCCATTGACTTCCGAGTCATATCCAACTTGTGAATCCTGTCTCCAAGGCAAAATGACTAAACTCCCTTTTGTTGGACATGGGGAAAGGGCCACAGATCTCCTTGCTCTAGTACATACTGATGTGTGCGGCCCATTTGATGTGCCGACTAGAGGCAATTTTGTCTACTTCATTTCCTTTACCGATGATTTGTCTAGGTATGGGTATGTGTATCTTATGAGACATAAGTCTGAAGCTTTTGAAAAGTTCAAAGAATTCAGACATGAAGTAGAAAAATAAATTAAAAAATCCATTAAGATTCTTCGATCAGATTGAGGAGGTGAGTACCTTAGCCAAAAATTTCTAGACTATCTCAAGGATAATGGCATAGTCTCTCAATGGACTCCACCAGGAACACCTCAACTTAACGAAATTTCAGAATGGAGAAATCGAACTCTATTGGATATGGTCCGATCCATGATGAGCTTCACAGACCTTCCTGATTTTCTTTGGGGACATTCATTATTAACTTCAATTTATCTACTGAATAGGATTCCCTCTAAGACCGTTCCTACCACACCGTATGAGATATGGCATGGTAAGAAACCAAGTCTGAGTCATCTCAGAATTTGGGATTGTCTGGCTCATGTCAAAAGACAACAAGCGGATAAGTTAGAGTTTAGGTCCTTTAGAGCTCGATTCATAGGATATCCTAAAGAGTCATTAGGATACTATTTCTACATTCTAGAAGACCACAATGTGATTGTGAGTCAACATGCCATCTTTCTTGAAAAATAGTTTACTAAGGATAGCGGCATTGGAAAGCAGATAAAGCATGATGAGAAAGTCTCACAGGTACATCGAGCTAAGGATCAATTGGAACCAAATCAGGTTGAGCCAATAAGAACACTACCTCCTCCACCTCGTAGATCGGAAAGAGTTTTCCATCCTCCTGAAAGATACTTAGGTATTATTTCAGAGAAAGTAGAGGAAATGTTCCTCGTAGGTAATGGTGCTCATGGTGATGATCCCAAAACCTATAATGATGCCATATCAGATATCGACTCCGAGAAATGGCTAGAGGCAATGCAGTCAGAAATTAACTCGATGCACTCAAACCAAGTCTAGACCTTGGTAGATCCACCAGAAGGTATAGTAACTATTGGGTGTAAATGGATCTTCAAGAGAAAGATTGGTGCAAATGGGAATGTGGAGACATTCAAGGCTAGACTAGTGGCAAAAGATTATAGTCAACATGAAGGCATTGACTATCAGGATACCTTTTCCCCAGTGGCTATGCTAAAATTATCCGCATATTGATTGTCATTACAGCCTATTTCGATTATGAAATATGGCAAATGGACGTGAAAATGGCATTCTTGAATGGATATCTTGAGAAAGATATCTATATGGAACAGCCGCTAGGTTTCACATCCAGTGATACTGATCACAAGGTTTGCAAGCTGCAAAGGTCCATATATGGACATAAGCAAGCATCTCGGAGCTGGAACATTCATTTTAATGATGTGATCAAAATGTTTGATTTCATAAAAAATGAAGAGAAACCATGTGTCTTCAAAAGGGTCAGTGCGAGTGCTGTTGTCTTTCTCATGTACGTGGATGACATCCTCCTTATTGGAAATGATACTCCTATGATGACAACAGTCAAATTATGGTTGTCCAAGGAATTCTCCATGAAAGACCTAGGTGAAGCATCCTTTATTCTAGGAATTAAGTCTATAGGGATAGACCGAATAGGATGCTAGGACTTTCACAGAAGATGTACATAGAGAAAGTACTAAAGAGGTTTAGTATGGAAAACTCTAAGAGAGGATTAATACCCTTCAGACATGGTATTCATCTTTCCAAGAAGATGTGCCCTAGCACACCTGAGAAAATAGAACACATGAGCAAGATCCCTTATGCTTCTGCAATAGGGAGCCTCATGTATGCCATGCTATGTACAAGACCTGATATAGCCCATGCTATGAGTGTCACAAGCAGATATCAGTCAAATCTAGGTGAAGAACACTGGAATTCTGTGAAATGTATCCTTAAGTACTTGAGAAGAACTAAGGATATGATGTTGGTCTTTAGTAATGGAGAACTCCAATTCCAGGGATACACAAAACTTGGATTTTGTGTCCGATATAGATGATCGAAAGTCAACATCTAGGAGTCTATTTATGTGCAATGGTGGTGCCATCAGCTGAAAGAGTTCCAAGCAAACTGTGATAGCGAATTCCACCATGGAAGTAGAATATATCGCTGCATCAGAGGCTACAAAGGAAGCATTCTAGTACAAGAAGTTTGCTGCAGAAATTGGAGTAATGCCATTAGATGTCATTCCTCTATACTGTGACAATAATGGCGCCATAGCCCTTGCAAAGGAGCCGAGGTCTCACTAGAAATCCAAGCACATTGAGCGGCGATACCACCTCATCCACAATTACCTCGAGAAGGGTTACGTCGAGGTCAAGAGAGTTGACTCCATAGACAATGTGGCAGACCCGCTTACAAAGCCATTGGGCCAGCAGAAGATTGAAGCCCACCTTGAGAAGATGGGACTTAGACTTGTAGCCAATTGACTTTAGGACAAGTGGAAGATTGTTAGATATATGTGCCCTAGAAGCCAAAATTGGCTGGTTCTAGTAATACACTTCTAGGGGCAAAATTGTAATTTTAACTAGAATAAATAAAATGGATTATTTTCTATCACGTATGTGTATTTAGTGTCTGTGATAAATTCTTTGAGTTAATGGTAATGATAATTCATATTTTCAAGAGTTAAAAATTTAAGATATGAATAATCATTATTAACTCATAAAATCTTCCGACCATAGGATCATCACGAGGATGGTGATTGATCCAGAAGGTTGGTGTACAATTACTTCTCTTTAGTAGATGAGTCTTAAGTCTACGGTGTGGAGACAACGGAGTGAGTGTATAGGTACTCATTAGAGAACGAGGGCATTGAGCGTGACCATCTCCAGTAGTCATTAGGGAGTCTACCTTCTCGTCAATGACTGACTCGATGCTGCAGTAGTGTGTCTGGTTCTTTGACCTGAGATACATCGGTAGTTTACCTTGAGGGTGTGATAGTTTGACTACACCATTACTCGGTCTGCTAGCCATTCGAAATCCTGAGGTGTATGTTGGCTATAGCATGTTCATTGTAGGAATTGGATAGCATCAAGATGGAATCTATCTACCTCGGTGGTAGAGGAGCAACCCTATGATAATCATGAGAATCAAGTCCAGAAGTCCATGGCCATGTAGAGTGAAATAATAGAAAGAGTTTCTATTTAGGTTTTCACATTGGACTTGAATCGAATGATTACATCATATGATAGAGACTAGGATTTGACGAGTTCACCTTAATCCTAATCTGATCAGGGGCTCTCTCAAGATAGAAGAACTTAATCACATAGGTAGCTGCACCAAGAGGTTCGCATTCAGCTTTGATGGATTGCCACCATATACTGCTAGGTGTCACTGATGGATTTTGGAAGCAATTAGAATGATTTAGATGATCGATCATTCTAGCTATTCGAATCAGAAGAGTTCTGATCTGAACCTAACTGGATCACACAAATAAGGGTTTGAATCTGGTGATCATCAAATTGAACTGATCCAGTTCAATTGATCTGAATGAGATTCAATTAGGTTCAAGAAAATCATGCTAGCACTCGATTGAACCTAACGTTCTTCTTTTACTATCATAAATAATTATCCTGACTGAGCCAAAGGAGTTTGTGCTTGATCAGAGGTCTTTACTTTGTCGACTAGAGCTTGTCCAAGTCAAAAAAGGTTCTCTTATTTTGTAAGACATTACCTATCATTTTTGGTCACCTGCCATTTCTCATCCTTTGACTTTGGTCAAAAGTTGACCTTTGACTAGTCAAACATTGACCATTGACACTTTGACTTCTGTCCATGTGTCATGCACCTATTAGAGAGCTGGTGGGGGCCTGTCCCCCTACCAGAACCTGGCAAGGAGGAGGGTGCACGGCACCCTTGGCGTGTGCCTAAGTTAGAGGCGCCCAGGAGTCCCTGTTGGATAGGGACTCCATCTCCTTTTTGGATTCCAATTAGAGTTCTCCTAAGAACCAACTTTGACTGATCTTAGGCACCCTCTAAAGAGGAATCCAGGGGACTCTACTCTCACCAATCAGATTTAGATCTAATTTCACAAAGAGTTATAATTGGTTGGGAAGAAGAGGAGTTGGATCACAGATAGTCTATAAATAAGACCATGCGCCCAACTCAAATTATGATGGAAAAAAAAAATGGAAATCCCATGCCCCAAGACTGCCTCTCCCCTCTTCCTCCATGCCAAATCCACCTTCTCCCTCTCCTCTCCATGTCCAAAAGTGTTTTGGACCTTGGTTGGTGCAATCCAGATGAGAGAAAGGCGACTGAAAGCTAGAAGGCTGCACTGCTGCAAAGGACAACTGCTGATCTTCAAAAGAAGTTTTGAAGATCCTCCAGATCAGATCCAGATCTAATTTTTGGAGACGTGATAGAGAAGAAGAGGATCTTCAGATCCAGCCTGAGTGGATATCGGTAGAGGCCAGGCACTTGCGTGGCTAGATCCAGAACCTTCCGCTGCTCACAGGATCATCATTGGATAATAGGATTACCCACTTCAAGATAAATTAAATTTAATTTAATTTATCTAAATTTATTTTAATTATTAAAATAATAAGAATCAGATCTAAAATATTTTAGATTTGATCTAGATCAAAGAGAAAAAATTTTGAAATATATCTCTTGATTTGATCAGATCTGAACGAATCTGATCCAGGAAATTAGGATTTCCCTTCAACTGATCAACCAATCAAGATAGTTCTCTATTGAACAGATGCTTTTGGGAGAATAGCAAAATGGGCAATTGAGCTCACCAAATTTGACAATAACTACCAACCTCGATCGTTAGTCAAAGCCTAAATATTGGTGGATTTTGTAGTGGAATGCATCATTTTGGATGAAGCCAAGCTTGAACAGAATGATACCAGCATTTCATGGTTGCAGCCAAGCTACTCTGAAGAAAGAGCCAATCTTCCTAAAGATTTCGAGGCTCTATATGTGGATGGCTCATCCAACGCTTCTAGTGCAGGCGTAGGACTGATCTTGGATAACCCGAAGGGGATCATTGCCGAATATGTGCTGTGCTTTGAATTTTCTGCAACTAATAATGAGGCTGAATATGAAGCATTGATTGCTAAGTTACAGATAGCTAAAAAGTTAGAAGCAGATCAGCACCAAGTCTATAGTAATTCCCAACTGGTGGTCAGATAGGTTAGCGGTAGTTATGAAGCATGGGAGGAAATCATGATGAAATATCTTGAGAAAGTGAAGAACTTGATTCCGATGTTTAATAATTTTAACATCCAATAGATACCAAGGGCAAAAAATACCAGAGCCGACCTTCTCTCTAAACTAGCCACTTTAGTCCCGACCGAACTACCTAAGAAAGTATTCTTTGAAGTTCTGAAATGCCCAAGTTCGAAGGAACTGCAATCTATAATGTAGATCAACCATGAGCCATGTTGGATTGATCCACTGGTTGCCTATCTTAAAGATGAAGTTCTTCCTTATAATCCAAAAGAAGTTAGAAAACTCAAAAACCAAGCCTTTCAATATGTTCTGTATGAAGGCAAGCAATATAAAATATTGTATTCTTTACCGCTCTTGAGATGCCTCCAATCTTTAGAAGCTGATTTTGCATTATAGGAAGTACAAAAGGGAATCTGTGGAAGTCATGTAGGAGCTAAATCTTTATCACAAAGACTAGTTCAATAGAGTTACTATTGGTCGATCTTGTATCATGATTCTTTGAAATATGTCAAAAATGTGATCGTTGCCGACATCCTAGGCGAGGTTCAGAATCTCTCATCAACATTAAGTAGCAGGAGGGAGAATCCATACAAGCTTATGTTAATTGCTTTAATGCTGCTGCGCTGGAGGTCCGAAACCTGAACCAATCTATTGCGATGGCCACACTCAAAGATGGCCTTCAGAAGAACAATTTTTATTCTTCTTGTAGAAGAAGTATGTTAGATATATGTGCCCTAGAAGCCAGAATTGGCTGACACTTGTAATACACTTCTAGGGGCAAAATTGTAATTTTGACTATAATTAATGAAATGGGTTATTTTCTATCACACATGTGTATTTAGTGTCTGTGATACATCCTTTGAGTTAATGGTAATGATAATTCATATTTTCAAGAGTTGAAAATTTAAGACATGAATAATCATTATTAACTCATAAACAGCTCCCGACCATAGGATCATCATGAGGATGGTGATTGATCCGGAAGGTTGGTGTACGATCGCTTCTCTTTAGTAGATGAGTCTTGAGTCTACGGTGTGGAGACATCAGAGCGAGAGTACAGATACTCGTTAGAGAACGAGGGCACTGAGCGTGACCACCTCGAGTAGTCATTAGGGAGTCTACCTTCTCGTCAATGACTGACTCGATGCTGCAGTAGTGTGTCTGGTTCTTTGACCTGAGATGCATCGGCAGTTCACCTTGAGGGTGTTATAGTTTGACTACACCATTACTCGATCTCCTAGCCATATGGAACCCTGAGGTGTATGTTGGCTATAGCATGTTCATTGTAGGAACTGGATTGCATCAAGATGGAATCTATCTACCTCGGTGGTAGAGGAGTAGCCCTATGATGATCATGAGAATCAAGTCCTGAAGCCCATGGCCATGGCAGAGTGAAATAATAGAAAGAGTTTCTATTTAGATTTTCACATTGGACTCGAATCGAATGATTACATCATATGACAGAGACTATGGTTTGACGAGTTCACCTTAACCCTAATCTGATCGGGGCTCAAGATAGAAGAACTTAATCACACAGGTAGCTGCACCAAGAGGTTCGCATTCAGCTCTGATGGGTTGCCACCATATACTGCTAGGTGTCACTGGTGGATTTTGGGAGCAATTAGAATGATTTAGATGATCGATCATTCTAGCTGTTCGAATCAGAAGAGTTCTGATCCATCGAAAGGAGTTTCGATGATGTCTATGATAGAGATCATGACATATCCCATTACCATACAGAACTGAACCTAACTGGGTCACACAAACAAGGGTTTGAATCTGGTGATCATCAATTGAACTGATCTAGTTCAATTGATCTGAATGAGATTCAATTAGGTTCAAGGAAATCATGCTAGCACTCGATTGAACCTAACGTTCTTCTTTTACTATCATAAATAAGTTGTCCTGACTGAGCCAAAGGAGTTTGTGCTCAATCAGAGGCCTTCATATGGTCTGATTGGAGGTTGTCCAAGTCAGAATAGGTTGTCTTATTTGTAAGACATTACCTGCCATTTTTGGTCACCTGCCATTTCTTGTTCTTTGACTTTGGTCAAAAGTCTACCTTTGACTGGTCAAACGTTGACCATTCACCCTTTGACTTTTGACCACATGTCATGCACCTATTGGAGAGCTGGTGGGGGCCTGTCCCCCTGTCAGAACCTGGCAAGGAGAAGGGCGCACGCCAAGGGTGGCGTGAGCCCAAGTAGGAGGCGCCTAGGAGTCCTTGTTGGACAAGGACTCCACCTCCCTTTAGGATTCCAATCAGAGTTCTACTAAGAATCCAGTTTGACTGGTCTTAGGCGCCCTCTAAGGAGGAATCCAGGGGTCTCTATTCCAACCAATCAGATTTAGATCTGATTTCACAAAGGGTTGTGATTGGTTGAGAGGAAGAGGAGTTGGATCACAAGAGGTCTATAAATAAGACCCTGCGCCCAACCCTAATTCTAATGCAATTCAATAGAGATTTCCCATGCCCCAAGGCTGCCTCTCCCCTCCTTCTCCCCAAGAGGAAAACTATCAATTCATGGTTAAGGAGGGTATAGTTCTTGGTCATGTGATTTTCAAGAGGGGCATAGAAGTGGATAAAGCCAAGGCAAATTTAATTGAAAACCTTCCACCACCAAAATCAGTAAAAGAAATTCGCTCTTTCCTCGGACATGCTGGTTTTTATAGATGATTTATCAAAAACTTTAGCAAAGTAGCTTGACCTTTAGTTAGCTTGTTAGCCAAAGAAGTCAAATTGGACTTCACACCTGAATGTCTCGAGTCCTTTGAACATTTAAAGAAGGAATTAATCTCAGCCCTGATTATTCACCCACCTATATGGACTCAATTTTTTGAGCTTATGTGCGATGCATCTGATCAAGCCATAGGAGCTGTCCTAGGTCAAACGATCGATAAGTTACCATGAGTGATCTATTATGCTAGTAGTGTTAGATGTGTGCCCTAAAAGTTAGATTGGCTAAACACTTGTAATACACTTCTAAGGATAATTTTATAATTTTGACTATAAATTAATAAAAAAATTATTTTTTATTATGGTGTGTATTTAAAGTGCCTGTGACACATCCTATGAGTTAATGGTAATGATAATTCATATTTTCAAGAGTTAAAAATTTAAGACATAAATTTTTATAATTAACTCATAAACTGCTCTTGACCATAGGATCATCACAAGGATGGTGATCGATCCACAAGGTTGATGTACGATCACTTTCTTAGGATAGATGAGCCTTGAGTCTATGGTGTGGAGACACCAAAGTGAGAGTACAAGTACTCATTATAGAATGAGGGCACTGAGCATAACCACCTCGAGCAATCATAAGGGAGTCTACCTTCTCATCGATGACTGGCTCGATGCTGCAGTGGTGTATCTGATTCTTTAACCTAAGGTGCATTGATAGTTTACCTTGAGGATGTTATAGTTTGATGACACCATAACTCGATCTCCTAGCCATTTGGAATCCTAAGGTGTATGTTGGCTATAGCATGTTTGTTGTAGAAATTAGATTGCACCAATAGGGGATCTATCTACCTTGGTAGATGAGAAGTAGCCCTATGATGGTCATGAGATCAAATCCTTAAGCCCATGGCCATGGTAGTGTGAAGTTGATAGAAAGATTTTTTATTAGGATTTCACATCGAACTCGAATCGAATGGTTAATTCATATCATGGATGTTGGGTTTGACAAGTTCACCTTAACCCTAATCCTATCGAGGTTCAAGATAGAAGAATCCAATCAAACAAATAGCTACATTGAGAGGTTCACTTTTAGTTCTGATGGCCTATCACCATATACTTCTAGGTGCCACTGATGGACTTTTAGAGCAATTAGAAAGATCTTGATGATCGATCATTCTAATTGTGTGAATCAAAAATGTTCTAGTTCATTGAAAGATGTTTTGATGATGTTGATGATAGAGATCATGACATATCTCATTACCATATGAAATTGAATCTAACTGGATCACACAAACAAGGGTTTGGATTTGGATGTGATCAATTGGGCTAACATAGTTCGATCGATTTGGATTTGATCAAATCATGTTCAAAGAAATTGTACTAGCACATGATTGAGCCTAACATTCTCCTTCTATAGTTTTTTTTATCTATCTCTATTGAGTCAAATTTGATTTGACTCATCCCTAGATTATAAATGGATTTATTTTTATCTGGCAGGAACTTGTTAAGGTCAGATTAATTCTAGAAATAAATCCATTCTAAAATGCAATTGGACTAGGGTCAATAGTTGACGCAATTGAGAGAATTGAGGTTCATAGGATCAGAGCCTTCTAAAAAATTTTTTAGGAACTCTTTACCTCTAATTTTTGGATATGTGATAGGGCCCAAGTCATACTATAGGTGTGCCAAATTTAGTAGTTTTTGGAGGCACCTAGATTGGGTTAAGATAGAATTTGATTTGGATCAAACTCTTAAGAAAAGAGTCCTAGGCGCCCTGGACTCTTCCTTATCCCTTCATGTTGCCACCTTTAGAGATATTTCTGGACGACCAAACCTGATAGAAATTAGGTTGGAGACATGGGATATCAGCTCTAGAGTCCTAAGTTATCAAGCAATTTGATTGCTTGATGAAATGGGAATCTAAAGTGGCATAGGAGTCTATTTAAAAGACCCTACATCCTAGGGCTTTAATTTTTTGAACACCATGCCCATATGCTGCCGCCATAAACCTCCTCTATGCCCATCTAGAGCTCCTCCCTCTCTTCTCCACATCAAAACCAAAGTTGATGAGGTTTAAGCCATCAAAAGTTGAGAAAAGCTGAAGATAAAATAAGATAGGGTGATCTAGATCAAGAGACAGGGTGTTGCCTTCAAAGTTTGTTTGAAGGCTTCACAAGTCAGATCCAAATCTAATCTTTTGATATTAGATCCATAAGGAGAGTGCATCTAGATCTTGTCCAAGTAGACTCTAGTAGAGGCTAGGTAATTGCATGGCTACATCCAGAACCCTGGGTGACAACAGATCATTAGCAGGGTAAAAGCTATTTACCCAACCAAGATAAAAGTAGATGGATGAAGATAATAAAGCCAAGTATTACATGTTGGGCTCGATGTCTGATGAGATCTAGTGCCAACATGAAGATATAAAGACTAGCTATCAAATGTTGGCTTACCTGCAAGAGTTGTTTGGTGAACAAAGTCGCACAGCCAAATATCAAGTCACTAGAAAATCTTTTAAGGCTCATATGCATGATGGGTAGTTGATCTAAGATCATTATCGAATGATGATCCAAAACTTAGAAGAGCTTGAGAAGCTCGATGTTAAGTTAGATCAGGATCTGCAGATTGATATAATTCTACAATCCTTAACTGATGTGTATGGGCAGTTCATCATGAGCTACCTTATGCATAAACTACAAAATACCTTGGCTTAGCTTATGAACATGCTGGTCACTATTGAGCTCTCGATGAAAGGTTCAAAGAGCTCAGTACTTACTGTGGAGTGGACTTCTTCTAAGAGAACGTCTTTTGGAAAGAAGAAGAAGATCGTGAAGATGCAAAAGATGGAAGGTGGGAAGAAAAAGAAGGCAAAGTCAAAGAAGAAGGCCACAAATAAGAGAAAATATTTTCATTGTAACATCGATGGCCATTGGAAGCGAAACTGCCCTCTATACCTAGCCAGTCTGAAGAACAAGGAGGCAGATCTTTTTGGAGGTATGCTCGTTATAGAATCTAATCTTATGATTTTTTCTGCATGTAGTTAGATACTTGACTCTAGTTTGAGTGCTCACTTGTGCACTTCTATGCAGGATCTTGAGGATAGTAGGAGGCTGAGCGATGGTGAGATGATCCTACATGTCGAAAATAGAGCAAAAGTTGCTACTATGATCATGGAAACCTATCCTGTTCGACTACTGTCAGGATTAAATTTAATTCTTAGGGATTATTTTTATGTGCCTGCAGTAAGCAAGAATTTGATTTCTATTTCATGTTTAGCACAGGAAGGCTATGTAATTAGTTTTATTAAAGACCATTGTAATATTCTTTTTGAAAGAAATAAAATTATAAGTGGTTTCCTTATAAATGGTCTCTATCAATTACATATTGATGCTTCTATTTTCAATATCAACCAAAATATGAATGCCACAGGATCAAAACAACCTAAGAATAGTCTAAACGATAGGTATCTTTGGCACCTTAGGCTATGTCATATAGCAGAAAACAGGGTTAACAAATTGAAAAAATCTGGGCTATTGAATCTATTGACTTTTGAGTCATATTTGATTTATGAATCACGCCTTTATGGCAAAATGATCAAGCTCTCTTTTGTAGGTCATGAAAAAAGGGCCACAATCTTATTTATCCTGGTACACATAGATGTGTGTGGTCCATTTGATGTGCCAGCTAGGGGTAACTATGTCTACTTCATCACTTTTATCGATGATCTATCTTGATAAGAGTATGTGCATTTAATGCGACATAGTCTAAAGCTTTTGAAAAATTCAAAGAATTCAAACATGAAATAGAAAAATAAATAGGAAAGCCCATTAAGATTTTTTAATCAAATCGAGGAGGCGAATACTTTAGTTGAGAATTTCTAGACTATCTTAAGGATAATGGCATAGTCTCTCAATGGACTCCACTTGGAATGTCTCAACTCAACGAAATTTTAGAATGAAGAAATTGGATCCTATTAGATATGGTCTAATCCATGATGAGCTTCATAGACCTCCTTGAGTTTCTTTGGCAACATAGTCTAATGATTGCTATATATTTACTGAATAGGATTTCTTCTAAAATCATTTCTAACACACCATATGAGATATGAAATGATAAGAAATCAAGTCTAAGTCATTTTAGAATTTAGGATTGTCTGACTCATGTCAAGAGACAATAGGCGGACAAGTTAGAATCTAGGTCCTTTAGAGCTTAGTTCATTGGATATCCTAAAGAGTCGTTAGGATATTATTTCTATCTTACAAAAGATCATAATGTGATTATGAATCGATATGTCATTTTTCTTAAAAAATAATTTATTCAAGATGGTGGCATCGAGAGATAGATTAGGCTCGAGAAGAAGATCTTCAAACAACAACGAGATAAGGAACCTATCGAATCCAATCAGATTGAACCAGTCCAAACATTACCTCCTCTATCTCAAAAATCAACTAGGAGTTTCCATCCTCCTAAAAGATATTTAAGTACTATTCAATAGAATGTAGAGGAAATATTCCTCATGAAAAATATGGTTCATGGTGATGATCCCAAGACCTATGATGAGATGATATCAGATATCAACTTTGAGAAATGATTAGAGATAATAAAGTTAGAAATTGACTCAATGCGCTCAAACCAAGTCTAGACCTTGGTAGATCCACCTGAAAGTATAGTACCTATTGGGTGTAAATGAATCTATAAGACAAAGATTTATGCCGATGAAAATATAAAGACATTCAAAGCAAGGCTCATAGCGAAAGGTTATAGTCAATGTGAAGGCATTGACTATCAAAATACCTTCTTGCCAGTAGCCATGCTAAAATTCATCTGCACACTACTTGCTGTTACAGTCTATTTTTATTACAAATATGGCAGATGGATATGAAAATGGTGTTCTTGAATGGATATCTTGAAGAAGATATCTATATGGAACCACCGCTAGGTTTCACATCTAGTGATGCTGATCATAAGGTCTACAAGTTACAAAGGTTCATCTATGGACTTAAGCAAGCATCTCGGAGCTATAATGCTCATTTCAATGATGTTATCAAATCATTTGGTTTCACCAAAAATGAGGAGTCCTGTATTTCCAAAAAGGTTAGTGAAAGCACTGTTGTCTTTCTCATACTATATATGGATGACATCCTCCTAACTGATAATGATATTTTCATGATGACCACAGTCCAAATATGGTTGTCTAAAGAGTTCTCTATGAAAGACCTAGGAGTAGCATCTTTTATTCTAGAAATTAAGCTCTATAGAGTGGACCAAATAGGATGCTAGAACTGTCATAGAAGATGTACATAGAGGAGGTGCTAAAGAGGTTTAGCATTAAAAACTCAAAAAAGTGTTTAGTATCCTTTAGACATGGCATTCATCTCTCTAAAAAGATGTGCCCTAGCACACCTGAGGAGATTGAATGCATGAGCAAAATCCCTTATGCTTCAGCAATAAGGAGCCTCATGTATGCTATGCTATGTACACGACCTGGTATTGCCCATGCTATGAGTGTTACAAGCAGAAATCAGTCGAATCCAGATGAAGAGCACTGGACTTCTGTGAAATGTATCCTTAAGTACTTAAGAAGGACTAAGGATATGTTTCTAGTCTTTGGTAATGAAGAACTCCAGGTCCAGGGGTATACAGACTTAGATTTTATGTCAGACATAGATGATCAAAAGTCAACATCAGAAAGTCTATTTGTGTGCAATGATGGTGCTATTAGATGGAAGAGTTTCAAACAAACAGTGATAGTAGACTCCACCATGGGAGCAGAATACATCGCTGTATCAAAAGCTATGAAGAAGGCATTCTGGTATAAAAAATTCATCACAGAGCTTGGACTGATGCCATCGGATGTCGTCTCTCTATACTACGACAATAATGATGCCATGCCCCTGCTGAGAAGTCGAGATCTCACTAGAAATCTAAGTACATCGAGCAGCAATTCCACATGATCCATGATTACCTCGAGAAGGAATACATCGAGGTCAAGAGAGTTGACACTGTAGACAATGCGGCTGACCCACTAATGAAGCTGTTGGGACAACAGAAGATCAAAGCCTACCTTGAGAAGATGGGACATAGATTTGTAGCCAATTGACTTTAAGCCAAGTGGGAGTTTGTTAGATATATGCTCTAGAAGCCAGATTGGCTAAATACTTATAATACACTTTTAAGGATAATTTTATTATTTTGACTATAAGTTAATAAAAAGATTATTTTCTATCATAGTGTGTATTTAATGTGTTTGTGATACATTCTATGAGTTAATGATAATGATAATTCATATTTTCAAGAGTTAGAAATTTAAGGCATGAATTTTCATAATTAACTCATAAACTGCTCTTGACCATAGGATTGTCATAAGGATAGTGATCGATCCAAAAGATTGGTATTCGATCACTTTCCTAGGATAAATGAGTCTTGAGTCTACAGTATGGAGATATCGGAGCAAGAGTACAGATACTCGTTAAAGAACAAAGACACTAAGCATGACCACCTTCAGCAGTCATAAGGGAGTTTACCTTCTCGTTGATGACTAGCTCGATGCTATAGTGGTGTGTCTGGTTCTTTGATCTGAGGTGCATCGACAATTCATCTTGAGGGTGTTATAGTTTGACTATACCATAGCTCAATCTCCTAGCTATTTTGAATCCTAAGGTGTATGTTGGCTATAGCATGTTCATTGTAGGAATTGGATTGCACCAATAGGGGATCTCTCTACCTCGGTAGATGAGAAGTAGCCCTATGATGATCATGAGATCGAGTCCTTAAGCCCATGGCCATGGTAGCATGAAGATGATAGAAAGAGTTTCTATTAGGATTTCATATTGGACTCAAATTAAATGATTAATTCATATGATGGATATTGGGTTTGACAAGTTCACCTTAATCCTAATCTTATCAGGGCTCAAGATAGAAGAATCCAATCATACAGGTAGCTACATCGAGAGGTTCACTTTCAATTCTAATAGCTTACCACCATATACTTCTAGGTGTCACTAATAAATTTTGGGAGTAATTAGAATGATCTTGATGATCGATCATTCTAATTGTGTGAATCAGAAAAGTTCTGATCCATCAAAAGATGTTTCGATGATATTGATGATAAAGATCATGACATATCTCATTACCATATGGAATTGAACCTAACTAGGTCACACAAACAAAGGTTTAAATCTGGATATGATCAATTAGGCTAACATAGTTCGATTGATTTGGATTTGATCAAATCAGGTTTAAGAAAATCATGCTAGCACACGATTGAGCCTGAGATTCTCCTTCTGTAGTTTTTCTGATCTACCTCTATTGAGTCAAATTTGATTTGACTCATCCCTGGATTGTAAACATGTTTGTTTTCAACTGGTTGGAACTTGTCCAAATCAGATTAATTCTAAAAATAAATCCATTTTGAAATGCATTTGGACTAGGGTCAATAGTTGATCCAATTGAAATAATTAAGGGTCATAGGATCAGATCCTTCTAGAAAATCTTTTAGGAACTATTTTTCTTCAATTTTTGGTTATGTGATCGGGCTCGAGTCATACTATAGATGTTCTAAATTTGGTGATTTTTGGAGGTGCCTAGGTTGGGTTAAGATACAGTTTGATTTGGATCAAACTCTTGAGGGAAGAGTCCTAGGCACCCTGGACTCTTCCTTATCCCTTCATGCCGCCACCTTTGGAGATGTTTTGGTCGACCAAACCTGATAAAAATTAGGTTGGGGATGTGGGCTATCAGCTCTAGAGTCCTAAGTTATTAAGAAATTTAATTGTTTGATGAAATGGGACTCTAAGGTGGGGCAGGAGTCTATTTAAAGACCCTGCGCCCTAGGGCTTTAATCTTTTGAACACCATGCCCATATGCTGGCACCATAAACCTCCTCCATGCCCCATATAGAGCTCCTCCCTCTCTACTCCACATCCACATCAGAGTTGATGAGGTTTCAGCCATCAAAATTTGAGAAAAGCTATAGATAAAACAAGATAGGGTGATCTAGATCAAGAGACAGGGTGTCGCCTTCAAAGTTTGTTTGAAGGCTTTACAAATCAGATCCTGACTAATCTTTTGAGATTAGATCCACAAGGAGAGCATGTCTAGATCTTGCTCGAGTGGACTCTAGTAGAGGCTAGGTAATTACATGGCTACATCCAGAACCCTAGGTGGCAATAGATCATTGGTAGGGTAAATGCTGTTTACCCAACCACGGTAAGAAAATTAAATCAGATTTAATTTTAATTTTTAATTTTAATATCAAATTTATATGATTAGATCTGAGATGTCTCAAATCTGATTAGGGTTTTTAAAATTTTTTTTAAAATATTTCTTCAAATTCAATCAGATCTGAATAATTCTATGGCAGAAAATAGGATTTTTTCTTCAAGTAGAACCTTAAATGATGCACAGCTAACTTATTCAACTACTAAGAAGGAACTTTTAGCGATGATATTTGCTTTAGAGAAATTTAGGTCCTACTTAGTAGGTTCTCATGTGATTATCTACATAGATCATTCTGCCATTAGACATCTTCTTTCAAAAAAGGATGCCAAGGCACACTTAATCAGATGGGTTATTCTTTTGCAAGAATTTGACCTAGAGATAAAAGATAGAAAAGATACCGAAAATGTAGCGGTGGATCACCTATCTCGATTAGCAATCACACCAACTGAGAAACAATCTATTAATGAGTCCTTCTCCAACGAACAACTTATGTCGGTAACCACTAAGCTATGGGATGTTGATATAGTAAATTATTTGATTACCGATAAGATTCCCATGCACTAGACGACTAGGACAAAAATAAATTTTACTCCCAAGTGAAATATTTTATTTAGGATGATCCATACTTATTCATACAATGTCCTGACCAAATTATAAGAAGATGTGTCCCAGATAAAGAAGTTAGGAGCATTTTATCCTTTTGCCATGACCAAGCTTATGGTGATCATTTTAGTGCCAATAAGATAGCGGCAAAAGTGCTCCAATGTGTTGGAAATCCAATAGGGCATGCAGCATGCAACTAGAATTTTTTTCAAATATTTATAGTAGCAGAAGCTAAAATTAATCAAATATTAATTTTACAACATGCATTAATCATATCAATTATCCTACTCAGGATCTAGACATGCTAATATATAATTTAAAAATTTAAATAGGATTGATCAGCAAAATGCATTTGCTGATCGATTCGAGTTCAGAACTCAATACCTATGCATGAATAGCTGATCTCCATGATCTGAATCCACTGGAGGAAGCTATGGTGTTGCACTATAGCCACACACTTTTTTGGCCTTTATGGATGGTCCACACGGAGCTCTTGATCCTGATCAGTTCCATCGGAGTGCTAGCTCCTCGTCAAGGCCTTCGATGGCTAATCATTATCAATCCAATCGATCACCTTCTTTCTAATCTTTTGGATGCTCTAAAAAATTAGAATTTGCTTTTTGAAGGATGATGAGGTTGTATTTTAAGTTTGGTAGCGATTGATGCTCACAGCACTCGATCTCTCCATCCGAATTCTGAGTCCCAACTCTAGGGTTTTGCACTCACTGAAAACACTGACGCCCGAAAAATTTCTCATGCCCTTTCTAGAATGAATTTCTCCATGAAACAAATTTGCACTAGAGAAGGACATCCTATCTACTATACACCCACTCCCAAAAGATATGAATGGACATCCAAAGAGAAACAAAAAAAAAAAGTGTAAGAGAAGAAATCTGGTGAAGGAAAACTCTATTCGACTTTTCCACCCTAGATGGATGCACCCCACTCTAATTTTCTTTCACTAAGAAACCTTCCCATGCCCCTCTTTGATCCTTCATGTAAACCTATGCATGCCCATCTAAAAAATACTTTTAAATTGGGTGACATAGTGGCTATTACGCATGGATAAGTGAGGTCATCTCATGACATGATCGGGTCAAACCCAATTGAATCCAATTCGATCGAACTTGATCGGATCCTCATCGCTCAATCAAATTGAGCTAATCAACAATAAAATTATTAATTAATCCTCCAATAATCATAGAATCTCAATTAGGTGGGTGTTCGGGCAATACAGTCCCATCAACATGAAACTCTTGAAGAGTTTCAAACCAGTGGGACTCTTGAACCCAGTAACCAAAATGAATGAAACTCACGATCATAGAGTTCCAAACTAGTGGAATTCTTGATTAAAGAGTCCTAGATAAGTAGAACACAGAGTCTCAGTCCAGTGAGACTCTTGGTCATAGAGTCCCAGTTTAGTGAAACTCTTGACCATAATGTTTTAGGTCATTAGGACTCAACATCAGCCATCAGATCAAATAGGAACTCCTTATGTGTGTGATTTTATAGGTTCAAATCTTAAGTCGGTAGCATAAGAACTGATTTTCTATACCAATTGATGTGACCATCTAGCAATGGTACCCAACGTTCAGATAGGTCAAGAAGTTGCAATATAATAATGTCGAACCTGTGGTATATAGTTACCATATAATTCATCCTCTTGACCTCGATGCTCAAAGGATGATCTAGGATTTACTGCCAACCCTAAAATTCATCCATAGTGTATTCTAAAATTTAGTATCAATCGAGAGGACCACCCCGATTGAGGGTTTGCTAAATTGAAATATAGTCATGTACTTGCTCCAACACTTGGAGGGATCAATCCCATCTTGACTTACATATCGACATTACAAGTACTTGACTGCACCTAGTAGCCTTCCATCATTGAATTAAAAATTTAGGTAGTCCGGTACCTAAGTGTAGTGAGTTGCTTGTAAGTCACCATGGTGATCTCAGATCTAAGAGATACTAATACCTATATCCTTTGCGAGCAACTCTTGACAGTAGAGAGCTCTGTGGTTGGGTCACATTCAGTGAAATGTATCCCTACACTTCACCTGCATGCTATAACAGTATCTCCATACTTCTTGGTTAAGAGGACAACCAACACTTATGGCACACAACGACCTACACATGATATATTGTCATCCTGGGTAACAACGAATCATTTGATCCCGAACAGGTTTTAAGAACTAAATGATAAATCCTTCTTTATCGACTCTAAATAATCCTAAGAACTTCATCACATGAGAGTTCATTACAGAAAGATGCACACGAGTGATAAAATGCCAAACTAATAATTTTATTTATTAATAATTTAAGTATAATTATATTTAGCTCAACCATCTACAACCTAGATGATAGGCTTTAGGATACATTTTCCAACAACTCCTACTTAGACTAAAGCCACTAAGAACATTATCGAATACCCATCTTCTATTTGTGATTGTTGAACTCTTTTATTCCAGAGCCTTAGTAAAGGGGTCAGCCATGTTCTTCTTTCCATTAATCTTTTGAAGGTCGATGTCACATCATTCCACGATCTCTCGTATAAGATGTTAGCATCGTAGAATATGCTTGGTGCACTATGTGCCTTCGACTCCTTTGCTTGAGCTATGGCTCCAGTGCTGTCACAATATAGCAGAATTGGACCATCCAAAGAGAGTGCAACTCCTAGCTCGTCGATGAACTTTCACAACCACACAACTTCCTTCGTAGCATCGAATGTCGCGATATACTCTATCTCGCACATAGAATCTGCTACAGTGTATTGCTTGAAATGCTTCCAGCAAACCGCTCTACTGTTCAGGATAAACACAAAACCTGACACACTCTTACTATCATCATGATCTAACTGAAAATTGGAATTAGTGTATCCTATAAGTTTCAAGTTAGTATCTCCATAGATGAGCTATTAGTCCTTGCTATTTCTCAAATAATTCAAGATTGTCTTCACAACTTTTCAGTGATTCTTACCTAGATCAGACTGGTATATGCTCACTATCCTAGTAAGTATGTCATGTCTGACCTTATACACATCATTGCATATATAATAGAACCCACTACCGAAGCATATGGTATTCTACTCATATGCTATCTCTCTTGAGGAGTTATCGGATAATCCCTCTTTGAAAGCAAAATTTCATGGCCTATCGGAAGATAGCCCTTCTTGGAATTCTTCATGCTGAACCTCTTCAGCATGATATCAACGTACGTGGACTGGGATAATCCAAGCAATCTTTTAGATCTATCCCTATAGATCTTCATTCCTAAGATGTAGGATGCTTCTCCCAAGTCCTTCATGGAGAATTGCGATGACAACCAAACCATTATTTCCTGTAGAGCAGGGATGTCATTCCTGATCAAGAGAATGTCATTAATATACAATACAAGAAATACAATTACATAATGATTAGTCCATTCATACACACTGGATTTCTCTCCATTCTTAACGAAGCCATACATTCTGATCACCTTGTCAAAATGCATGTTCCAACTCTAAGACGCCTACTTCAATCCATAGATGGATCTCTGAAGCCTACACATGTTGGACTCGTTTGTGGATGTGAAACCCTTAGGTTGTATTATATACACCTCTTCATCCAGCTCTCCATTTAGAAAAGTTGTCTTCACATCCATTTGCCAGATCTCATAGTCTAGGAATGCTGCTATCACAACCATAATCTAAATGGACTTGAGCATTGCCACTAAAAAAACATCTCATCAAAGTCAATTTCATAATGCTGACGATATCCCTTAGCAATCAGATGGACTTTATAGGTCTCCATCATTCTGTCTGCACCTTATTTTCTTTTAAAAATCTACTTACACATAATGGGTTTTTCTTCTGCATGTGGATCAACCAGTGTCCATACACTATGTTAGATATATGTGCCCTGGAAGCCAGAATTGGCTGACACTTGTAATACACTTCTAGGGGCAAAATTGTAATTTTGACTATAATTAATGAAATGGGTTATTTTCTATCACATATGTGTATTTAGTGTCTGTGATACATCCTTTGAGTTAATGGTAATGATAATTCATATTTTCAAGAGTTGAAAATTTAAGACATGAATAATCATTATTAACTCATAAACAGCTCCCGACCATAGGATCATCACGAGGATGGTGATTGATCCGGAAGGTTGGTGTACGATCGCTTCTCTTTAGTAGATGAGTCTTGAGTCTATGGTGTGGAGACACCGGAGCGAAAGTACAGGTACTCGTTAGAGAATGAGGGCACTGAGCGTGACCACCTCGAGTAGTCATTAGGAAGTCTACCTTCTCGTCAATGACTGACTCGATGCTGCAGTAGTGTGTCTGGTTCTTTGACCTGAGATGCATCGGCAGTTCACCTTGAGGGTGTTATAGTTTGACTACACCATTACTCGGTCTCCTAGCCATATGGAACCCTGAGGTGTATGTTGGCTATAGCATGTTCATTGTAGGAACTGGATTGCATCAAGATGGGATCTATCTACCTCGGTGGTAGAGGAGCAGCCCTATGATGATCATGAGAATCAAGTCCAGAAATCCATGGCCATGGTAGAGTGAAATAATAGAAAGAGTTTCTATTTAGATTTTCACATTGGACTCGAATCGAATGATTACATCATATGACAGAGACTAGGGTTTGACGAGTTCACCTTAACCCTAATCTGATCGGGGCTCAAGATAGAAGAACTGAATCACACAGGTAGCTGCACCAAGAGGTTCGCATTCAGCTCTGATGGGTTGCCACCATATACTGCTAGGTGTCACTGGTGGATTTTGGGAGCAATTAGAATGATTTAGATGATCGATCATTCTAGCTGTTCGAATCAGAAGAGTTCTGATCCATCGAAAGGAGTTTCGATGATGTCTATGATAGAGATCATGACATATCCCATTACCATACAGAACTGAACCTAACTGGGTCACACAAACAAGGGTTTGAATCTGGTGATCATCAATTGAACTGATCTAGTTCAATTGATCTGAATGAGATTCAATTAGGTTCAAGGAAATCGTGCTAGCACTCGATTGAACCTAACGTTCTTCTTTTGCTATCATAAATAAGTTGTCCTGACTGAGCCAAAGGAGTTTGTGCTCAATCAGAGGCCTTCATTATGGTCTGACTGGAGGTTGTCCAAGTCAGAATAGGTTGTCTTATTTGTAAGACATTACCTGCCATTTTTGGTCACCTGCCATTTCTTATTCTTTGACTTTGGTCAAAAGTCTACCTTTGACTGGTCAAACGTTGACCATTCACCCTTTGACTTTTGACCACATGTCATGCACCTATTGGAGAGCTGGTGGGGGCTTGTCCCCCTGCCAGAACCTGGCAAGGAGAAGGGCGCACGCCAAGGGTGGCGTGAGCCCAAGTAGGAGGCGCCTAGGAGTCCTTGTTGGACAAGGACTCCACCTCCCTTTAGGATTCCAATCAGAGTTCTACTAAGAATCCAGTTTGACTGGTCTTAGGCGCCCTCTAAGGAGGAATCCAGGGGTCTCTTTTTCCCACCAATCAGATTTAGATCTGATTTCACAAAGGGTTGTGATTGGTTGAGGAGGAAGATGACTTGGATCACGCTTAGTCTATAAATAGAGACCCAGCGCCCAACCCTGAAAAAATCCTAAGTCTTATTGAAAGAGATCTTCCCACGTCCCCAAGGCTGCCTCTCTCCTCCTTTCTCCATGCCATACTCTCTTCTCCCCTTGCTCTCCACGTCCAAAAGTGTTTTGGACTTTGGATTGGTGCGATTTAGATCAAGGAAAAGGAGATCAAAAGCAAGAAGGCTGCGCTGCTGCAAAAGGACGACTGCAGATCTTCAAAAGGAGTTTTGAAGATCCTCCAGATCAGATCCAGATCTGATTTTTGGAGGTATGATAGAGAAGAAGAGGATTCTCCAGATCCAACCCGAGTGGATACCGGTAGAGGCCAGGCGCTTGCGTGGCTGAGATCCAGAACCTTCCGCTGCAATCAGGATCATCTACAGGGTAATAGGATTACCCAAATCAGGTAAATTAAATTTGATTTAATTTATCTTATTTTATTTTATTTATTAAAATAATAAGAATTAGATCTAAAATTTATCAAGATCTGATTAAGATCAAGAGAAAATTTTTGAAATATATCTCTTGATCTAATCAGATCTGAACGAACCTGGACCGGGAAATCAGGATTTCCCTTCAACTGGTATCAGAGCCATGGTTCTAAAATTGTTTAGATCTGATTTTAATTTTATTTTAATTAAAAATAATGTGATTTTAGATGTCACATGAGATGTGATCAGATCTGAAATCAGAAAAATTAAAATTAAATGATTTGGATCTAAGAACATGAAGATATGCATGACTAGTTCTAGAATAGAATAGTTCTATAGAATAGTTTTGCATGTCTTTGATTTAATATGATTAAATCATATTTTAGATCTTCTTATTTACTGTTTTCTGATATTATAAGTGTTATAATAACATCTGATAAACAGCAAATAAAAATTATTTAATTTTAAATATCATATGAGATATGATAGATGCATGACTAGACTAATTGTAGAATAGTTCTACATAATTATCTAGATTAGAATTTATTTTGATTAGATCAATTTAAATCTAATTTTTCAGATTATTATGTGATAATTTAGATCTGAAAACATGCATGAATTGATACATGAGATGTATGCAAAATATGCCTTGATTAGATCTAAATTTGTATATGAGATATATGATATAGATCTATAACTGTTTTGTAGTATTGAATGTTCCTGATTAAGGCGTTCCTCTTGGCCGTCCGGTCATAAGAATGAAGAAGGGTTTAAAGGCCCTCTCTTCCCATTCGATGGGGTGTTCTTATGACGTGTAGGGGTGCTGCGTGTTCGTCCTTAATCAGAAACCCAAAACTTACTTTCTGCAAAACCCTAGATCCTGAAACCCTAGGATTTATTGTGCATATTTTGTTTATGAACCCAACTTAATTAAGAATTAAGTTTATGGAATATCAATTAGGTCTAAAATTGAGAATTTCAGATCTAAGACATTTTCATAATACTGGGTTCGGGCTTGGGTAGCTCAATTAGGTCTAAGCGGTTGATCAAACCGAATCAAGAGTTGGTTAGATGGGATCAACAATGCTTAAATTGACCAGCCTAATAGGATTAAGTCTGGGTCAAGATCGAGTCACGATCAAGCAAGACCTAATTAGGCTCAGAGGTTAGAGTCTGGATTGTAGGCTAACCCAATTGGTTCTGACTCAACAATTTGGTGTCTAAGGTAAGTTTGGCACAGACGACCGACTGGTTTTTAATTGGAAGCTACTCGACCTGAATGCGTTCTTGTGCGAGTTAACGGCATATTCCTTCCATCGGTCTCACTTACTGGCCATATCTGTTGACACAGTTCTGATCTGAGGTGGTCAATAATCCGAGCTGACCCATGCCACTAGGTTAGTCATAATTGTTATGACTAAGCCAAGTCTAGTTTAATGAGACCTGAATCAATTCTCCCTAAGAAAAGATTAAGTCTGAGGTCTTCCACCATTGTAGACGTGCGGGCCCTTCCCGGGGTTGATTGTTCTCGGCTGGATACAGTGGCTCAGTTGCACCGGGAAGACGCAACCATGTCTATTAGGCATTGGATGCTATGGGCTGGAGGATGAGTTGGGCTCAATATTCCGGATACGGTGAGAGACCCAATTAGGAACCCAGTCTATGCAAATGGTGGGTCTGACTTAACTAAGGAGTGGATCAATATTCCGGATACGGTGAGATTCATGAAATAGAGACCAAGTTTGGGTGCACCATGATTAGAGAATCATTGAACAAGAGTTGTTCACTCATTGGCTAACCCATCACCAATAACTGTTAGGTGAGGTGATGAGTCAGTTGGTGAGACCGCACCATCCACTAGAAATCATCAATCGCGGAGATTTTCGCATCTCTACAAAGGGAGTGTAGGGATCCGAGAAAATAGTGGGAGCTAATTTGTTTAAAAATAAAATCCCTAAACAAATTGGTCAAGTCAAAATTACAGTATCTAACTAGAATCTTTGACTCTCTACAGGAAAATGTCTGCGTCCAACCCACTGGCACGTATCCTAGACACACATAGACTGACTGGACCCAATTATAAAGATTGGCTCAGGAACTACAAAATTGTTTTGGGTTCAGAGAAGTTAACACATGTTTTGGACCAGGATCCTCCCACCTTACCAGCTCGTCCATCCACTGAACAGAGAGCGTCTCTGGAGAAATGGATTGACGAAGACAATAAGGCCAGATACTACATGTTGGGCTCGATGTCTGATGAGCTCCAGCGCCAACATGAAGATATCGGGACTGCTCGCCAAATGTTGGCTCACCTGCAGGAGATGTTTGGTGAACAGAGTCGCGCAGCCAAATATCAAGTCACAAAATGACTTTTTAAGGCTAAGATGTGTGATGGGCAGTCAGTCCAAGATCACTGTCTGACAATGATCAAGGACATGGAAGAGCTTGAGAAGCTCGGTGTGAAGTTGGACTTGGATTTGCAGAACGATATTATTTTGCAATCCTTGACTGATGCATATGGGCAATTCATCATGAATTACCACATGCATAAACTTCAAAATTCCTTGGCTGAGTTGATGAATATGCTGGTTACCGCTGAGCTTTCTATGAAAGGTTCTAAAGGCTCAGTTCTTGCTATGGAACGGACTTCTTCCAAAAGAAAGTCTTATGGAAAGAAAAAGAAGTCTGTGAAAAAGCAAAAGGTAGAAGGATCAAAGAAGAAGAAGGCAGAACCGAAGAAAAAGGTCGATGGCAAAGGAAAATGTTTCCATTGCAACAGCGACGGCCATTGGAAGCGGAACTGCCCTACTTACCTGGCCACCCTAAAGAACAAGAAGGAAGGTCCTTCTGGAGGTATGCTCATTATTCGAGCAAAACGTGAATGCCAAACGACCTAGGGATAGTACAAATGACAGATATCTATGGCACCTGAGATTAGGTCATATAGCAGAAGATAGGATTAACAAATTGGAGAAAAATGGGCTATTGAGTCCATTGACTTTTGAGTCATATCCAACTTGTGAATCTTGTCTTCAAGGCAAAATGACTAAACTCCCTTTTGTTGGACATGGGGAAGGGCCACAGATCTCCTTGCCCTAGTACATACTGATGTGTGCGGCCCATTCGATGTGCCGGCTAGAGGCAATTTTGTCTACTTCATTACCTTTACCGATGATCTGTCTAGGTATGGGTATGTGTATCTTATGAGACATAAGTCTGAAGCCTTTGAAAAGTTCAAAGAATTCAGACATGAAGTAGAAAAATAAACTGGAAAACCCATTAAGGTTCTTCGATCAGATCGAGGAGGTGAATACCTTAGCCGAGAATTCCTAGACTATCTTAAGGAAAATGGCATAGTCTCTCAATGGACTCCACCAGGAACACCTCAACTCAACGGGGTTTCAGAATGGAGAAATCGGACTCTATTGGATATGGTTCGATCCATGATGAGCTTCACAGACCTCCCAGATTTTCTTTGGGGACATTCATTATTAACTTCAATTATTTACTAAATAGGGTTCCCTCTAAAACCATTCCTACCACACCGTATGAGATATGGCACGGTAAGAAACCAAGTCTGAGTCATCTCAGAATTTGGGGTTGTCCGGCTTATGTCAAAAGACAACAAGCGGATAAGTTAGAGTTTAGGTCCTTTAGAGCTCGATTCATAGGATATCCTAAAGAGTCATTAGGATACTATTTCTACATTCCAGAAGACCATAATGTGATTGTGAGTCGACATGCCATATTTCTTGAAAAATAGTTTATTCAAGATAGTGGCATTGGAAAGCAGATTAAGCTTGATGAGAAAGTCTCACAAGCAGAACGAGCTAAGGACCAAGTGGAACCAAATCAGGTTGAGCCAATAAGAACACTACCTCCTCCACCTCGTAGATCGGAAAGAGTTTCCCGTCCCCCTGAAAGATACTTAGGTATTATTTCAGAGGATGTAGAGAAAATGTTCCTCATAGGTAATGGTGCTCATGGTGATGATCCCAAAACCTACAACGAGGCGATATCAGATATCGACTCCGAGAAATGGCTTGAGGCAATGAAGTCAGAGATCGACTCGATGCACTCAAACCAAGTCTGGACCTTGGTAGATCCACCAGAAGGTATAGTACCTATTGGGTGTAAATGGATCTTCAAGAGAAAGATTGGTGCAGATGGGAATGTGGAGACATTCAAGGCTAGACTGGTGGCAAAAGGTTATAGTCAACATGAAGGCATTGACTATCAGGATACCTTTTCCCCGGTAGCATGCTAAAATCCATCCGCACATTGCTTGCCGTTGCAGCCTATTTCGATTATGAAATATAGCAAATGGACGTGAAAACGGCATTCCTAAATAGATATCTTGAGGAAGATATCTATATGGAACAGCCGCTAGGTTTTACATCCAGTGATACTAATCACAAGGTTTGCAAGCTGCAAAGGTCCATATATGGACTTAAGCAAGCATCTCGGAGCTGGAACACTCGTTTCAATGATGTGATCAAAAAGTTTGGTTTCATCAAAAACGAAGAGGAACCATGTGTTTTCAAAAGGGTCAGTGGGAGCGCTGTTGTCTTCCTCGTATTGTACGTGGATGACATCCTCCTTATTGGGAATGATATTCCCATGTTGACATCAGTCAAGATGTGGTTGTCCAAAGAATTCTCCATGAAAGACCTAGGTGAAGCATCCTTTATTCTAGGAATTAAGGTCTATAGGGATAGACCGAATAGGATGCTAGGACTTTCACAGAAAATGTACATAGAGGAAGTACTAAAGAGGTTTAGTATGGAAAACTCTAAGAGGGGATTAATACCCTTCAGACATGGTATTCATCTTTCCAAGAAGATGTGCCCCAGCACACCTGAGGAAATAGAACGCATGAGCAAGATCCCTTATGCTTCTGCAATAGGGAGCCTCATGTATGCCATGCTATGTACACGACCTGATATAGCCCATGCTGTGAGTGTCACAAGCAGATATCAGTCAAATCCAGGTGAAGAACACTGGACTTCTGTGAAATGTATCCTTAAGTACTTGAGAAGAACTAAGGATATGATGTTGGTCTTTGGTAATGGAGAACTCCAAGTTCAAGGATACACAGACTCGGACTTCATGTCCGATATAGATGATCGAAAGTCGACATCTAGCAGACTGTTTGTGCTGGAAGAGTTCCTAGCAAATGGTGATACAATCTCATCTGCGATTACCTTGAGAAAGGTTACGTTGAGGTCAAGAGAGTCAACTCCGCAGATAATGTGGCAGACCCACTTACAAAGCCGTTGGACCAGCAGAAGATCGAAGCCCACCTTGAGAAGATGGGACTTAGACTTGTAGCCAATTGGCTTTAGGACAAGTGGGAGATTGTTAGATATATGTGCCCTAGAAGCCAGAATTGGCTGACACTTGTAATACACTTCTAGGGGCAAAATTGTAATTTTGACTATAATTAATAAATGGGTTATTTTCTATCACACATGTGTATTTAGTGTCTGTGATACATCCTTTGAGTTAATGGTAATGATAATTCATATTTTCAAGAGTTGAAAATTTAAGACATGAATAATCATTATTAACTCATAAACAGCTCCCGACCATAGGATCATCACGAGGATGGTGATTGATCCGGAAGGTTGGTGTACGATCGCTTCTCTTTAGTAGATGAGTCTTGAGTCTACGGTGTGGAGACACCGGAGCGAGAGTACAGGTACTCGTTAGAGAACGAGGGCACTGAGCGTGACCACCTCGAGTAGTCATTAGGGAGTCTACCTTCTCGTCAATGACTGACTCGATGCTGCAGTAGTGTGTCTGGTTCTTTGACCTGAGATGCATCGGCAGTTCACCTTGAGGGTGTTATAGTTTGACTACACCATTACTCGGTCTCCTAGCCATATGGAACCCTGAGGTGTATGTTGGCTATAGCATGTTCATTGTAGGAACTGGATTGCATCAAGATGGGATCTATCTACCTCGGTGGTAGAGGAGTAGCCCTATGATGATCATGAGAATCAAGTCCAGAAGCCCATGGCCATGGCAGAGTGAAATAATAGAAAGAGTTTCTATTTAGATTTTCACATTGGACTCGAATCGAATGATTACATCATATGACAGAGACTAGGGTTTGACGAGTTCACCTTAACCCTAATCTGATCGGGGCTCAAGATAGAAGAACTGAATCACACAGGTAGCTGCACCAAGAGGTTCGCATTCAGCTCTGATGGGTTGCCACCATATACTGCTAGGTGTCACTGGTGGATTTTGGGAGCAATTAGAATGATTTAGATGATCGATCATTCTAGCTGTTCGAATCAGAAGAGTTCTGATCCATCGAAAGGAGTTTCGATGATGTCTATGATAGAGATCATGACATATCCCATTACCATACAGAACTGAACCTAACTGGGTCACACAAACAAGGGTTTGAATCTGGTGATCATCAATTGAACTGATCTAGTTCAATTGATCTGAATGAGATTCAATTAGGTTCAAGGAAATCGTGCTAGCACTCGATTGAACCTAACGTTCTTCTTTTGCTATCATAAATAAGTCGTCCTGTCTGAGCCAAAGGAGTTTGTGCTCAAACAGAAGTCTTCTTATGGTCTGACTGGAGGTTGTCCAAGTCAGAATAGGTTGTCTTATTTGTAAGACATTACCTGCCATTTTTGGTCACCTGCCATTTCTTGTTCTTTGACTTTGGTCAAAAGTCTACCTTTGACTGGTCAAACGTTGACCATTGACCCTTTGACTTTTGACCACATGTCATGCACCTATTGGAGAGCTGGTGGGGGCTTGTCCCCCTGCCAGAACCTGGCAAGGAGATGGGCGCACGCCAAGGGTGGCGTGAGCCCAAGTAGGAGGCGCCTAGGAGTCCTTGTTGGACAAGGACTCCATCTCCCTTTAGGATTCCAATTAGAGTTCTACTAAGAATCCAGTTTGACTGGTCTTAGGCGCCCTCTAAGGAGGAATCCAGGGGTCTCTTTTTCCCACCAATCAGATTTAGATCTGATTTCACAAAGGGTTGTGATTGGTTGAGGAGGAAGAAGAGTTGGATCACGCTTAGTCTATAAATAAGACCCTGCGCCCAACCCTAATCCTAAGTCTTATTGAAAGAGATTTCCCACGTCCAAGGCTGCCTCTCCCCTCCTTCTCCACGCCATACTCTCTTCTCCCCTTGCTCTCCACGTCCAAAAGTGTTTTGGACTTAGTTTGGTGCGATTCAGATCAAGGAAAAGGCGATCAAAAGCAAGAAGGCTGCGCTGCTGCAAAAGGACGACTGCAGATCTTCAAAAGAGTTTTGAAGATCCTCCAGATCAGATCCAGATCTGATTTTTGGAGGTGTGATAGAGAAGAAGAGGTTCTCCAGATCCAACCTGAGTGGATACCGGTAGAGGCCAGGCGCTTGCGTGGCTGAGATCCAGAACCTTCCGCTGCAATCAGGATCATCTACAGGGTAATAGGATTACCCAAATCAGGTAAATTAAATTTGATTTAATTTATCTTATTTTATTTTATTTATTAAAATAATAAGAATCAGATCTGAAATTTATCAAGATCTGATTAAGATCAAGAGAAAATTTTTGAAATATATTTCTTGATCTAATCAGATCTGAACGAACCTGGACCGGGAAATCAGGATTTCCCTTCACACTATTGATCTTCATGGACTCTATTTCAAACTTCTTGGCTTCTAGTCACTTATCGAAGTCAGACCTCTGCATAGCATCTGTTGGGGATAAACCCTGCTCCAGTCGAAGTCCAATTCGATGCGTAGCCTAATACGGTCGGTAGCCATGAAAGAGCTTCAGCGAATGGGTCTTAGCCGAACCCTTTCAACCAACCGAACTTCTCAGCAGTCGAGCTCCTTCATACTCCCAGCGGTCGGGCCTTAGCCGAACTCCTCAGCAGTCGAGCTTCAGTCGAACTCCCACGAGAGCCGAACTCCCTCCGCACTCTTCCAGTCATATGCCTATGGGAGCTGAACTCCCTCCAAGCTTTTCCTTCGGCCGAACTTCTTTAGGAACCAGACTCCTCCCAAACATCCCCATCGACCATCTAGACTCCTCAGGGATCGAGCTCCTTTCGAACTCCCCAGCGATCGAGCCTTAGCCGCACTTCTCCAACCAGACGCCTATGGGAGCCGAACTCCTTCCGAGCTTCCCCTTCAGGAGTTCGAACTTCTTTGGAATCGATATATGCCGAGGTCCACCAATCGATGTCTGCTTTCTCAGAGCTACCGCCATTAAATCTGGCTGAATGGCCACCATCGGTCTGCCATAGGCGATGCTACAGGCGGTGCCCCCCTCTGTGACTGACTCCGCCAGACCTCGAGCAGCCCACCACTGTCGAATGATATGGCTATTACTATCGGCCTGACGATACCATCCTCTCCACATCAAACCTGGTGCAGCCTTGAGCGGCCCACCACCAGGCAGCTACAACTGTCACCATCAAGCTTCATTTATAAAAAGAATCCTCCAAATATGCTAACTCTAAGCTCTAAGCCCTCCTCTCCTTCTCTAAACTCTATCGAACTTATTTCAGAGCACTCCATTTCTGTTGGCCAGAGATGACTTGATCGTTGGAGGGTCCTATCAGAGCCACCCCCCATCGACTTCAAATGGGACTTTATTTTGCAGGTCTTCGACGGCGATCTTATCCACCTCCACTCTAGCTGGATCCAATGATGATCAGATTCTACGTCAACAGATTGGCATTGGAAGAAGGGATTGAACCTTTGAGGTTTTCTTATTCTTAAAGGAGTGCTCGATGATGATTTCTCTCTTCCCTCTCTAGAGATCTCTCTTCTTCCTCTCTAGAGTTCTTTTTCGAAGAGAAAATGCCTCCCAAGAGAGCTTCGACTCGACGATCGACGGCCTCCATGCCAGGTCCATCTGCTTCCATTTCAGCCTCGATAATCCAGGCTCCACCTGAAGCTACGGTAGATGCGGAGTAGTTCAACCTACTGGTCCAGCAGATTCGTGGCTTCACCGAGATGATGCAGACCATGTGATAGCTTCCAGTGGCAACTTTGCCAGCAAACCCATCAGGAACCAACCTTAAGGAAGAGCATTTGACCTAGCATATCAATCATCCTTAGGAAGGAGAAATAGAGAGCAGAAGTTCTCCCCTCGAAGGCTTCACAGGAGGGCGGATGAAGTTTGACATGAGCAAGGCCGTCGAACTCTCCCTCGAGCTCGTCATCAAGAAAGCCCTAACAAAGGGGCATGAAGTTCTCCCGACGAAGGTTTCGTAGGAAGGATGGAATGAAGTTTGGCATGCTCAGCCTCCCTCCGAGCGCGAGGATGAACTCTCCCTCGAGCTCACCATCAAGGAACCTCCGATGAAGGTTTTGTAGTGAGGGCAAGAATGAAGTTCAACGTGAGCGAGGCCGTCGAACTCACCTTTGAGCTCATCATCAAGCAAGCTCCAATAACGGGGCATGAAGTTCTCCCATAGGTTCCACAAGAGGGCAGAATGAAGTTCGACATGAGCAAGGCCCGAACTCCCCCTCGAGCTCGCCATCAAGAAAGCTCCGATGAAGTTTTGTAGGCGGTGGAAATGAAGTTGCGACGTGAGCGAGGCTGCGAACTCACCCTCGAGCTCATCATCAAGGAAGCTCTGACGAAGGTTTCGTAGGGAGGCAGAATGAAGTTCGGGGTGAGCAAGGCCGAATCCCCCTCGAGCTTGCCATCAAGAAAGCTCCGACGAAGGTTTTGCAGGAGGGCGAAATGAAGTTCGGCATGAGCAAGGCCATCGAACTCACTCTCGAGCTCGTCATCAAGGAAGTCCCGACAGTGGGGCATGAAGTTCTCCCATAGGTTTCGCAAGAGGATGGAATGAAGTTTGGCCGTGCTTACGACCTCTCCAGTGCAAGCAAGGCCCGAACCCCTCGAGCTCGCCACCAAGGAAGCCCTAATAGAAGGGTGCGAAGAAGTCCTCCTCTCGAAAGGTTCCGTAACTACACTCCTCGTAATGCTCCTCGAACTCAAATTCTCATGAAAGTTAAGAACCAGCTACCAAGATCAGAAGGATTACGGTCTCCCCCAAACAAGCACGATCGATGCAAGTACTACCTCTACTATCATGACCATGGCCACAAAACTGAGGAATGCATTCAGCTTTGAGATGAAATTGAGGAGCTCGTCAGAAAGGGACGGCTGGATAAATTTTTTCAATGTCAGCTTGAAGCAGGAGAAGATCGGTCAAGGGCGCTGCCATAGCTAGAAATGACAAGAACGTCAGCCGCCTAATGGTGTCAACAACGTTACCCCTGGGAGGAGCTTGGTACTTTGGGGATTCGTCATCCCCCAGCGTCAAAGCGAAGTGAAGCTTGACCCAAATTGAGAAGGCTAGCATGAGATAGAGGAGGTCGTCCGGCCTGAGACTTACTGCCCGAGGGATCCTGGAGGAACAACGCCCCCACGACCCTGAAATGAAGATGTGCTGCTAGTAACTTCCCCTCGGTAAAATTCTTCTCTTTCAGTAATATTATTTTTAGATGCAAAAACTATGTGATGACAGAAAAGAAGCAGTCAATAGCTGTCATGTTAGGAATAGGAGGAGAACCTCATCCTAACATGGGCAGGTCAAAGATCTTTAACCTTGGCTGTAGGAGATAAGATCTCCCCTAAGGCAACCTCGATCGTAGGAGATAAGATCTCCCCTGAGGGTCCGAGCCAACCTCGATTGTAGGAGATAAGATCTCCCCTAAGGCAACCTTGACTGCAGGAGATAAGATCTCCCCCGAGCGCCCGCACAACCTCGATCGTAGGAGATAAGATCTCTCTGAGCAACCTCGACTGTAGGAGATTTTGATCTCCCCTGAGCGCCTACATCAACCTCGACCGTAGAGATAAGATCTCCCCCGAGGCAACCTCAGCCATAGGAGAAAAGATCTCCCCTGAGGGTCCGAGCCACACTCGACTGCAGGAGATAAGATCTCTCCCGAGCACCTGCATCAACCTCGGCCGTAGGAGATTAAGATCTCCCCCGAGCAACTTGGCTGCAGGAGATAAGATCTCCCCTGAGGGTTCGGCCAACCTCGGTTGCAGGAGATAAGATCTCCTCCAAGACAACCTCGACCGTAGGAGATAAGATCTCCTCCGAGGCAAACTCAGCTGTAGGAGATAAGATCTTCGCCGAGCACCCCATCAACCTCGATCACAGGAGATAAGTCTCCCCTAAGGCAAACTCGACCACAGGAGATAAGATCTCCCCGAGGCAAACTCGACCCAAAGATAAGATCTCTCCTGAGGGTTTGGGCCAACCTCGACTGTAGGAGATAAGATCTCTCCCGAGGCAAATTCGGTTGTAGGAGATAAGATCTCCTCCTGAGCCGCCCATATCAACCTCGATCGTAGGAGATAGATCTCCCTCGAGGCAATCCGACCGCAGGAGATAAAGATCTCCCCTGAGGGTCTGGGGCAACCTCAGCTGTAGGAGATAAATCTCCTCCGAGGCAACCTCGATCGTAAGAGATAAGATCTCCCATGAGGCAAACTCGGCTGTAGAAGGTAAGATCTCCCCTGAGCGTCCGCATTCAACCTCGGCCGCAAGAGATAAGATCTTCCTCGAAGCAAACTTGGCTGCAAGAGATAAGATCTCCCCGAGGCAACCTCGACCGCAGGAGATAAGATCTCTCCTGAGGGTCTGGGCCAACCTCGGCTGAGAGATAAGATCTCTCCCGAGTCAAACTCAGTTGTAGAAGATATGATCTCCCTGAGCCACCGCATCAACCTCGGCCGTAGGAGATAAGATCACCATAAGGCAACCTCGACCGCAGGAGATAAGATCTCCCCTGAGGTTTGAGCCAACCTCGACTGCAGGAGATAAATCCTCCCCGAGGCAACCATCGACCGTAGGAGATAAGATCTCCTCCGAGGCAACACGACTGCAGGAGATAAGATCTCCCCTGAGCGCCCTCATCAACCTCAGCTGCAGGAGATAAGATCTCCCTCGAGGCAAACTTGGCTGCAGGAGATAAGATCTACCCCGAGCGCCTGCGTCAACCTCGGCCGCAGGAGATAAGATCTCCCTCGAGATAAATTCGACTGCAGGAGATAAAGATCTCCTCCTAGGCAACCTCGGCTGTAGGAGATGAGATCTTCCCCGAGCACCCGCATCAACCTCGACTGTAGGAGATAAGATACCCCCGAGACAACCTCGGCCGTAAGGAGATAAGATCTCCCTGAGGATCTGGGCCAACTCAACTGCAGGAGATATGATCTCCCCCGAGCAATCTCGATCGTAGGAGATAGGATCTCCCCCGAGGCAAACACACGATG
Source organism: Cocos nucifera (assembly GCA_006176705.1). Classification (NCBI taxonomy): domain Eukaryota; kingdom Viridiplantae; phylum Streptophyta; class Magnoliopsida; order Arecales; family Arecaceae; genus Cocos; species Cocos nucifera. The sequence goes on along the minus strand of QRFJ01001399.1, from coordinate 278,252 downwards.
CAAAAGGTTTGATCTCCTCCGAGCGCCCACATCAACCTCGGCTGTAGGAGATAAGATCTTTCCTAAGGCAAACTCGGTTGCGGGAGATAAGATCTAACCCACGCCCCGCGTCAACCTCAGCCATAGGAGATAAGATCTCCCCCAAGGCAAACTCAGCTATAGGAGAATAAGATCTCCCCCGAGGCAAACCTTGACTGCAGGAGATAAGATCTCCTCGAGCGTCCGCACCAACCTCGATCGTAGGAGATAAGATCTCCTCCGAGGCAACCTCGACCATAGGAGATAAGATCTCTCTCCTGAGGGTCTAGGGCCAACCTTGGCTATAGGAGATAAGATCTCCCCAGAGGCAAACTCGACTACAAGAGATAAGATCGCCTTCGAGCGCCCGCCATCAACCTCGGCTGCAGGAGATAAGATCTCCCACGAGACAACCTCGACCGTAGGAGATAAAGTCTCTCCTGAGGGTCTGGACCAACCTCGGCTGCAGGAGATAAGATCTCCCCCAGGCAACCTCGGTCACAGAGATAAGATCTCTTTCGAGGCAAACTCGACTGCAGGAGATAAGATCTCCCCCGAGGCATCTGCATCAACCTTGGCCGTAGGAGATGAGATCTCCCCCGAGTGTCCACATCAACCTCGATCATAGGAGATAAGATCTCCCTGAGGCAAACTCGACTGCAAGAGATAAGATCTCCCTCGCGGCAATCTTGGCTGTAGGAGATAAGACTCTCCCCGAGCGCCCGCAATAATCTCGACCACAGGAGATAAGATCACCCCGAGGCAACCTTGATTGTAGGAGATAAGATCTCCCCCGAGGCAACCTCGACTGCAGAAGATAGATCTCCCCCGAGCATCCGCATCAATCTCGACCATAGGAGATAAGAATCTCCCTCGAGCA
>QRFJ01001399.1:221581-277329 GCA_006176705.1 Cocos nucifera | reverse complement strand
AGAGATTAAGATTCTCCTCCGAGGCAACCTCGATCGTAAGAGATAAGATCTCCCTGAGGCAAACTCGGCTGTAGAAGGTAAGATCTCCCCTGAGCGTCCGCATCAACCTCGGCCGCAAGAGATAAGATCTTCCTCGAAGCAAACTTGGCTGCCAGAGAATAAGATCTCCCCCGAAGCAACCTCGACCGCAGGAGATAAATCTCTCTGTAGGGTCTGGGCCAACCTCGGCTCAGGAGATAAGATCTCTCCCGAGTCAACTCAGTTGTAGGAGATATGATCTCCCCTGAGCACCCCGCATCAACCTCGGCCGTAGGAGATAAGATCACCCATAAGGCAACCTCGACCGCAGGAGATAAGATCTCCCCTGAGGGTTTGAGCCAACCTCGACTGCAGGAGATAAATCTCCCCCGAGGCAACCATCGACCGTAGGAGATAAGATCTCCTCCGAGCAACACACGACTGCAGGAGATAAGATCTCCCCTGAGCGCCCTCATCAACCTCAGCTGAGGAGATAGCATCTCCCTCGAGGCAAACTTGGCTGCAGGAGATAAGATCTACCCCGAGCGCCTGCGTCAACCTCGGCCGCAGGAGATAAGATCTCCCTCGAGATAAATTCGACTGCAGGAGATAAGATCTCCTCCTAGGCAACCTCGGCTGTAGGAGATGAGATCTTCCCCGAGCACCCGCAATCAACCTCGACTGTAGGAGATAAGATACCCCCGAGACAACCTCGGCCGTAGAGAGATAAGACTCCCCTGAGGATCTGGGCCAACTCAACTGCAGGAGATATGATCTCCCCCGAGCAATCTCGATCGTAGGAGATAGGATCTCCCCCGAGGCAAACACGACTGCAAAAGGTTTGATCTCCTGAGCGCCCAAATCAACCTCGGCTGTAGGAGATAAGATCTTTCCTAAGGCAAACTCGGTTGCGGGAGATAAGATCTAACCCAAGCGCCGCCGTCAACCTCAGCCATAGGAGATAAGATCTCCCCCAAGGCAAACTCAGCTAAGGATAAGATCTCCCCGAGGCAAACCTTGACTGCAGGAGATAAGTCTCCTCGAGCCCGTCCGCACCAACCTCGATCGTAGGAGATAAGATCTCCTCGAGGCAACCTCGACCATAGGAGATAAGATCTCTCCCTGAGGGTCTAGGCACAACCTTGGCTATAGGAGATAAAGTATCTCCCCAGAAGGCAAACTCGACTACAAGAGATAAGATCGCCTTCGAGCGCCGCCATCAACCTCGGCTGCAGGAGATAAGATCTCCACGAGACAACCTCGCCGTAGGAGATAAGATCCTCTCCTGAGGGTCTGGACCAACCTCGGCTGCGAGGAGATAAGATCTCCCCCGAGGCAACCTCGGTCACAGGAGATAAGATCTCTTTCGAGGCAAACTCGACTGCAGGAGATAAGATCTCCCCCGAGGCATCTGCATCAACCTTGGCCGTAGGAGATGAGATCTCCCCCGAGTGTCCACAATAACCTCGATCATAGGAGATAAGATCTCCCTGAGGCAAACTCGACTGCAAGAGATAAGATCTCCCTCGCGGCAATCTTGGCTGTAGGAGATAAGATCTCCCCGAGCGCCCGCATCAATCTCGACCACAGGAGATAAGATCACCCCCGGGCAACCTTGATTGTAGGAGATAAGATCTCCCCCGAGGCAACCTCGACTGCAGAAGATAGATCTCCCCCGAGCATCCGCATCAATCTCGACCATAGGAGATAAGATCTCCCTCGAGGCAACCTCGGCCGTAGGAGATAAGGTCTCCTCGAGCCACCTCGACTAGAGTATAGATCTCTCCCGAGCGACCGCGTCAACCTCAGCCGAGAAATAGATCTCAACGAGGATCGTGAACAGAACCTCGCTAGAGATAAAATCTCAATCTCGAGCGATCGAGGCCTACTGCACTCAGCCAGAGATAAGATCTTTTTCGAGCGACCGCATATAACGTTGACTAAGAACTCATGATCTCGTTCCCTCTGACGCAGCTTGATAACCTCTCAGAGACTAGGAAAAGATCTTGCTTGTAGAATTCGAGCCACACCACATTCTCGGTGTGCTTCTAATTTAAGGATCTCTACCCGAGTGACCGCGTCAACCGGCTCGATCAGAAGATACAGATCTCTTCCAGGTTGAGCGACTGAGCCATCAACCTCACCTCATCTAGAGATAAGATCTCTCTTCCAGAGGATTGAGCCCAACCTCGGTAGAGGATAGAATCTCTTCTAGATATTCGGTGGAAACCTCTCGTTAGAGAATAAGATCTCTCGATAAACGAGTCAGGCAACCTCGAGCTAAGACTCGATTAGAGATCGAGATGTCTCTTCCCGAAGCAACCGACACATCTCAATCAGAGATAGACATCTTCTGAGCGCGCACCGGTGACAACCTCGCTAAGAATTAGATCTCTTCCAAAGCTACTGCATGCAACGCTCGAAAGATCAGATCTCGGTCCCTCAATAGCCTTACCAGCACAACGTGAATCCTAACTATCTCTGTCGGGGCTGGCAGCGATTTCTCTTGTTGATGGCGACTCGTCTTCCGAATTGGCCGCAGCACAGAAGACCTCGGCCAGACGTATGAATCTCTTCAAGCTGACCGCATCAGACCTCATTCGGAGATTCAGATCTCTCACGTGGCGCCCGTATTAACATGGCTGAGGAGAGTAAGACTCTCTCCTGAGTCAGCCTCGACTGTTGGGAAAAATATTGCCCCCCCAGAAGCTAAACCCCGACCTCGATCGTAGGAGATAGACCTCCTTCATGTAGATATATGTGCCCTAGAAGCCGAATTGGCTGACACTTGTAATACACTTCTAGGGGCAAAATTATAATTTTGACTATAATTAATAAAATGGGTTATTTTCTATCACACCTGTGTATTTAGTGTCTGTGATACATCCTTTGAGTTTAATGGTAATGATAATTCATTATTTCAAGAGTTGAAAATTTAAGACATGAATAATCATTATTAACTCATAAACAGCTCCCGACCATAGGATCATCAGAGGATGGTGGATTGATCCGGAAGGTTGGTGTACGATCGCTTCTCTTTAGTAGATGAGTCTTGAGTCTACGGTGTGGAGACACCGGAGTGAGAGTACGGTACTCGTTGAGAATGGGGAACTGAGCGTGACCACCTCGAGTAGTCATTAGGAAGTCTACCTTCTCGTCAATGACTGACTCGATGCTGCAGTAGTGTGTCTGGTTCTTTGACCTGAGATGCATCGGAAGTTCACCTTGAGGGTGTTATAGTTTGACTACACCATTACTCGGTCTCCTAGCCATATGGAACCCTGAGGTGTATGTTGGCTATAGCATGTTCATTGTAGGAAATGGATTGCATCAAGATGGAATCTATCTACCTCGGTGGTAGAGGAGTAGCCCTATGATGATCATGAGAATCAAGTCCAGAAATCCATGGCCATGGTAGAGTGAAATAATAGAAAGAGTTTCTATTTAGATTTTCACATTGGACTCGAATCGAATGATTACATCATATGACAGAGACTAGGGTTTGACGAGTTCACCTTAACCCTAATCTGATCGGGGCTCAAGATAGAAGAACTGAATCACACAGGTAGCTGCACCAAGAGGTTCGCATTCAGCTCTGATGGGTTGCCACCATATACTGCTAGGTGTCACTGGTGGATTTTGGGAGCAATTAGAATGATTTAGATGATCGATCATTCTAGCTGTTCGAATCAGAAGAGTTCTGATCCATCGAAAGGAGTTTCGATGATGTCTATGATAGAGATCATGACATATCCCATTACCATACAGAACTAAACCTAACTGGGTCACACAAACAAGGGTTTGAATCTGGTGATCATCAATTGAACTGATCTAGTTCAATTGATCTGAATGAGATTCAATTAGGTTCAAGGAAATCGTGCTAGCACTCGATTGAACCTAACGTTCTTCTTTTACTATCACAAATAAGTTGTCCTGACTGAGCCAAAGGAGTTTGTGCTCAATCAGAGGCCTTCATATGGTCTGACTGGAGGTTGTCCATGTCAGAATAGGTTGTCTTATTTGTAAGACATTACCTACCATTTTTGGTCACCTGCCATTTCTTGTTCTTTGACTTTGGTCAAAAGTCTACCTTTGACTGGTCAAACGTTGACCATTCACCCTTTGACTTTTGACCACATGTCATGCACCTATTGGAGAGCTGGTGGGGGCTTGTCCCCCTGCCAGAACTTGGTAAGGAGAAGGGCGCACGCCAAGGGTGGCGTGAGCCCAAGTAGGAGGCGCCTAGGAGTCCTTGTTGGACAAGGACTCCACCTCCCTTTTGGATTCCAATCAGAGTTCCTACTAAGAATCCAGTTTGACTGGTCTTAGGCGCCCTCTAAGGAGGAATCCAGGGGTCTCTATTCCAACCAATCAGATTTAGATCTGATTTCACAAAGGGTTGTGATTGGTTGAGAGGAAGAGGAGTTGGATCACAAGAGGTCTATAAATAAGACCCTGCGCCCAACCCTAATTCCAATGCTATTAGACATGCCCCAAGGCTGCCTCTCCCATCCTTCTCCATGCCATAGCTTCTTCACCCCTTGCTCTCCACGTCCAAAAGGTGTTTTGGACTTAGTTTGGTGCGATTCAGATCAAGGAAAGGCGATCAAAAGCAAGAAGGCTGCGCTGCTGCAAAAGGACGACTGCAGATCTTCAAAAGAGTTTTGAAGATCCTCTAGATCAGATTCAGATCTGATTTTTGGAGGTGTGATAGAGAAGAAGAGGATCTCCAGATCCAACCCGAGTGGATATCGGTAGAGGCCAGGCGCTTGTGTGGCTAAGATCCAGAACCTTCCGCTGCAATCAGGATCATCTACAGGGTAATAGGATTACCCAAATCAGGTAAATTAAATTTGATTTAATTTATCTTGTTTTATTTTATTTATTAAAATAATAAGAATCAGATCTGAAATATATCAAGATCTGATTGAGATCAAGAGAAAATTTTTGAAATATATCTCTTGATCTAATCAGATCTAGACGAACTTGGATCGGGAAATCAGGATTTCCCTTCATTTCAACCTCGGTTGGAGATGAGATCTCTCCTGGGCTTCAACTTCAACACCAACTTTGGCTGGAGACGAGATCTCCCCCTCGAGCTTCGACCTGAACCAGCATGGAGCCCAGAAGAGGACTTCGGCAGTTGCCTTTTCTACACTCCCTTCCTTCGAGTTTCAAACTCAGGAGTGGGGGGGGACTATTGTTGGCGATAAATCCCACTCCTACCGAAGTCCAGTTCGATGCGCAGCCTAATGTGGCCGGTAGCCATGGAAGAGCTTCAGCGGAAGGGTCTTAGCTGAACCCTTTCAACCGGTCGAACTCCTCAGCAGTCGAGCTTCTTCGTACTCCTAGCAGTTGGGCCTTAGCCGAACTTCTCAGCAGCTGAGCTTTAGTCGGACTCTCGCGAGAGTCAAACTCCCTCCGCTCTCTTCTGACCAGATGCTTGCGGGAGCTGAACTCCCTTCAAGCTTTCCCTTCGACCGAACTTCTTCAGAAATTGGACTCCTTCCAAACATCCCCTTCGGTTGTCCGGACTCCTCAGCAGCTGAGCTCCTTCCAAACTCCCCAGCGACCAAGCCTTGGCCGCACTTCTCCAACCCGATGCCTACGGGAGCCGAACTCCTTCCGAGCTTCCCATTTAGGAGTCCGAACTTCTTTGAAATCAATATATGCTGAGGTCCACTAACCGATGTCTGCTTTCTCAGAGCTACCACCATTAAATCTGGCTAAACGATCACCATCGATCCATCACAGGTGATGCTACAGGCAGTGCCCCCCTCTGTGATTGACCCGTCAGACCTCGAGTAGCCCACCACTGTCGGACAGTATGGCTGTCACTATCGGTCTGACGATACCATCCTCTCTGCATCAAACCTGGTGCAGCCTCGAGCGGCCTACCATCAGGCAGCTACAGTTGTCACCATCAAGCTCTGCCTATAAAAAGGACCCTCCAGATACGCTAACTCTATGCTCTAAGCCCTCCTCTCCTTCTCTAAACTCCATCGAACTCATTCCAGAGCACTCCATTTCTGTTGGCCAGAGCTGACTTGATCGTCGGAGGGTCCTACCGGAGCCACCCCCCACCGGCTCCAGATGGAACTTTATTTTGCAGGTCCCCGATGGTGACCTCATCCACCTCTGCTCTAGCTGGATTCGATAATGACCAGATTCTGCGTCAACAACATCCATGTAGGTGATCGAATCCTCGTCGTTCTCATCGAGTTCAATAAGATCACCATCCTAGATCAAGAAACCATTATATCTATCTGACTGATGTGGTACTCTACCAGATCTTCTTGGTGCCTCTTCAACAGGCTCTAGGTTTGATCTTATCAAATTCCATTCTATAGGTTCATTAGAATGTATTGGTTCTTCCACCTGTCAAACTTCATTAAGCTCAATATTAGAGACAGCTGTTCCTTCCATATGAAACTTCTTTTCCAAAAAGACTATCTTATTGCTGATGAACATCTTTTATTCTTCAGCAAGGTAGAAGTAATAACCCCTAGTTTTCTTAAAGAATTTTATAAACAAGCATTTATCAAATCTAGATCCAAGCTTTTCTGGTTACAAACATTTTACATAAGTCGAATATCCCCAAACCCTAAGGTGAGAGATTGTCAGCCTACGCCCAGTCCATATCTCATATGAAGCTTTTGTGATATACTTTCTCGGAACATTGTTCAAAATAAAGCAGTCTCAAGTGCATACCCCCATAATTAAATTGGCAGACTTGCAAACCCCATCATGGACCGAACCATGTCTAATAGGATCCGATTCCTCCTTTCAGACACATCATTACGTTGTGGTGTTCTAGGAGGGGTCCATTATGAGAGAATTCCATTCTCTCCTAGATATGTCAGAAACTCGTTGAAAAGGTATTCATCTTTTTGATCAGATCGAAGAGTTTTAATACTCTTCCAAAGTTATTTTTCTACCTCATTTTGATATCATTTGAATATTTCAAATGAATCAAATTTACTCTTCATAAGATAGACATATCCATACCTGGGTAGATCATCAGTAAATATAACGATTTAGTAATACCCACCTCTAGCACATGTTCATAGGTCCACATACATCAGTATGTACTAAACCTAAAAGCTCAGAGGCCTGTTCATCTTTTCTAGTAAAGGATGATTTTGTCATCTTACCAAGAAGGCAGGACTCATAGATATTCAATGATTCACAATCATAGATATCAAGGATATGCTCTTTAACTAACCTGTTGATCATGTTCTTGTTTATGTAATCGAGCCTACACTGCCAAAGATAAGCATCAGTGATATTATCTAGTTTTGGTTATTTATTTAATGTGTACATTATACTAATAGGCTGTGATAAAATGTAAATGCTATTTCTTAATTATTCTTGCATTACTATAATACCATTCATAATGATATCATAATAATTTTCTTTTATTGACAAGCAATAACCATCCTAGACCAAAAGCCCAACAGATATTATGTTCATCATAAAATATAGATAATAGTGACAGTCACTTAAAACAATATTTTTATTTTTAAAAAAAAGCTCAAGAGTTTTCAATAATAGGACTGAAACTTTTCTTCCATTCGTAACATTAAGAAATCTTTCATTGTCCTCAAAATTTCTACCAATTTGAAGTCCAAGCAATAAATTACATATATGAACTGGACTCCCAGTATCTAATGCTCAGGTAGATGTATCACAAATAGTAAAATTGCAAGGTATTATCATATAACATTCTTACCCAGCAACATCTTGTTGGTTATCTTTGTTCAGCCTATTCGAGTCAGGAGGACCATTCCTCTCTGGTTTTGCTTGATTTGGATCAATACTAGACTTCTTATAATTAGGGCCTAAATGCTTGCCACTATCCAATAGTGAATGGAGCGGACTTATACTAGCCATTCTATTTATCTGAAAGAAAAATATGTAACCTTATTAGTACTCAAATTAATTAAACCCTAAAGACTTGGACTTTAGTCTAAAGGTCTTTCCAGTATTTTTTAATGAATTGGTAGCCTCTACCTTCAATTCGAGAAATTATGCTAACTCCTTAGTGGGTATTGAAATCTACATAGACTATAGATGGGCCCGAGGAAAGCTCTAGCTATCCCATGTGCATCTAAAGGTAGGTTCATAATCAATTATTTTCTTAAATAATTTTCAGTATTTAGATTTTTTCCCAGATTCTAAGTCAGTAGGCTATGGCCTCCATTAAAAAGATCTGGTTAGGTCCAACCATTAATATGATTGACTTCGGTGTATTAAACCAATGATAATCAGGTCAGAGGAAAGCTCTGGCTAACCTGATTACCATTAAGAGAGTGCAACCTAATCATCATATGATGGATAGTAATTCCAATATCTAAATGAACAATAGGTGTAAGGCACTTCCAATGACCACCCAGAAAATTGGACTCATTACTATTCATCTTAATGGGAAGCTATGACTCGATTATTTTCGTAACTTAGTCATTTTAAGGAGCTAATAATTTAGAGAATTTAGGTTACTTATGATTTAAAAGAAGAAGACATGAACCAATTTCTCCTACTGACATCACAAAGTCAAATCCTCCCACTGACTTCACTAAGTCAATAGGTTAGGATTAGGATCAATCTAGGTCCATGGGCACCTAATTCAATCTTATTGATCGAAATTAGTCAAACTGATTCCTAATGATATGGGTCAGTCCGACTCATCAACTGATCTAATTAAATTCCAATCGACCATATCGATCAGATAAGTAAAATCAATGGAAGGGATATGCCATTAACTCATCAAAGATCGAATCAATGCAAGTAGCTCCAAATTAAAAACCACTAGTCTAGACTGCCAAACTTATCTTAGATACCAATCGATTAATTAGATTTAATCTGATCATCCTAGCAATTTTGGACTAGACCGCTTAGCCATGAATTAAGTTTATCTTGGTCTTATTAAAGACATGGACTCATCAAACTACAACTATTGGAGTTGATTCTAGAGTATTCTTAACCTAATCTAATTGAACAATTGATTTGATTTGATTAATTACTCTAGATTAATCTATTCTTTAACTAATCTTAGCTCTAATCCAATTAATGAACCTAGTTCATTTAATCCTTTAACCCATAGTCTTATGACTTTGTCTTAGAATCTTTAATTCATAATTCTAGATTTTATAAACAATACTTAATTCTTTTAATTAAGTTTTAGACTGATGGATTGAGATTCGATATTTTAAAAATAATTTTTAAATTATAAAATATTTTTATTTTTTATTTTTCAAATGGATCGACTCATTTCAGAAATGGATCGACTTATTTCTCAAATAGCAACCTATTGCTAGTTTTAAACAGAAAATAAAAACATACTGAAAATTAAATCATGAATTATCTTTTAGATCTAATCTAAATACATTCATGTTTAACTTTCTAATTGAAATAATTTTAATTATAAAAATTGTTTCACTTTTATCTTAATAAATGAGTTCACGGTGGCACCCCTACCATCATAAGGGATCCCCACTGATTGGGAGGAGATGGCCTTTAAACCATACTTGTCCCTTATGACCGGATGGCTTGGTGGCTCATTCATCCTCGATTGCTAAGCTATCTAGATCTAACATATCATATATGTAAGCATTTAAACTTTTTAATTAACATATTAGAACATGTCAAGCAACCTTTGCTCTGATACCACTATTGGAAATCCAGTAGGGCATGTAGCATGCAATTTGAAACTTTTTCAAATATTTATAGTAGTGAAAGCTAAAATTAATCAAACGTTAATTCTGTAGCATGCATTGATCATATCGATTATCCTACTTAGGATCTAGACATGCTAATATATAATTTAAAAATTTAAATACGATCGATCAGCAAATCACATTTGTTGATAGATTCAAGTTTAGAACTCGATACCTATGCGTGGGTACTTGATCTCCGTGATCTGAATTCACTGAAGGAAGCTTTGGTGTCATGCTACAGTTGCACACCTATCCAACCTCTATGGATGAACCACATGGAGCTCCTGATCCTGATTAGCTCCATCGGAGTGCTAGCTCCTCGCCAGGGCCTTCGATGGCTGATCATGATTGATGCAATCGATCATCATCTTTCTAATCTTTTGGATGCTCCAAAAAATTAGAACTTGCTTTTTGGAGGATGATGAGGTGGTGTTTTAAGTTTGGTGGTGATCCAATGCTTACAGCACTCGATCTCTCCACCCGAACCCTAAGTCCCAACTCTAGGGTTTTGCACTCATCGAAAATTCTGATGCCCGAAAACTTTCTCACGCCCTTTCTCAAATGAATTTCTTCATGAAATAAATTTGCACAAGAGAAGGACACTCCTATCTACCATACATTCACTCCCAAAAGAATATGAATGGGCATCCAAAGAGAAACAAAAAAAGAAAGGCATAAGAGAAGAAATCTAGCGAAGGAAAACCCTATTTCACTTTTCCACCCCAGATGGATGCATCCCACTCTAATTTTACCTTACTAAGAAACCTTCCCACGCCCCTCTCTAATCCTTCACGTAAATTTATGCATGCCCATCTAAAAAATACTTTTAAAATGGGCAACATAGTGGCAATTACGCATGGATAAGGGAGGTTGAGAGGTTACACCAACCACTTGAATTCAAAATTCAAGTGGTCATTCTATCCACTTCCAATGCTCATCTAGGAGGGCGATGCACAGAAGGACTCTCCTTCTATGCACCCACTCTAAAAAATATGGAAAAACTATGTGACAATAACCCAAGGACGCATGGAGAAGAGATAAGGTTGAGTGGGTTAAGGGTTTTCAATCGATAACAATCTAAGATGAATTCAAAATTCAACTTAAATTTAAACTAGTCCAACCCTTGGACCAAGTCAAAGAGAGATGAGAGAGGGGGCATAGAAACCTCTCTTCTATGAGAGAAAAACTTATGTAGAAAACATATGGGGCATGGGAATATTTTGAAAAGTCAAATATGTTGGGTGCTAGGGAGAATTTGAATTCAATTCTCATTTGACTCGGTCCAAATTGATTTCAACCAAATCAATCAATTTAAACCAATTAGACTAGGCTAAATCCAACCAAATTAGGATTAATATAAATTAATTAATTTTAAATCAAATTAAAAAATAATTAGGTCTAGCTTCTAATCAAATCAGGATCAAATTTTCCATAGTGATTAGGTCATCTCATGACCTGATCGAATCAAACCCAATAGTATCCAATTCGATCGGACTTAATCAAATCCTTATCTTTCAATCAAATTAAGCTAATCAATAATCAAATTACTAATTAATCCTCCAATAATAATAGAGTTTCAATTGGGTGGATGTTCGGGCAATGGAGTCCCATCAACATGAAACTTCTGAAGAGTTCGAAACCAGTGAAACTCTTGAACCCAATGTTCCAAATGAATGAAACTCATGATCATAGAGTCCCAGACTAGTAAAACTCTTGATTAGAGAGTCCTAGATGAGTAGAACTTAAAGTTTCAGTCCAGTGGGACTCTTGATCATAAAGTTTCAGTCTAGTGGGACTCTTGACCACAGTGTCCTAGGTCATTAGGACTCAAGATCAGCCATCAGATCAGATAGGAACTTCTTATGTGTATGACCCCATAGATTCAAATCATAAGCCAGTAGCATAAGAACTAATTTTTTATACCAATTGATGTGACCAACTAGCAATGGTACTCGACATCCAGATAGGTCAAAAAGTCATAACGTAATAATGTCGAACCTATAGCATATGGTTACCGTATAATTCATCCTCTTAACCTCGATGCTCAAAGAATGATCTAGGATTCACTGCCAATCCTAAAATTCATCCATAGTGTATTTCAAAATTTAGTGTCCATCGAATAGACCGCCCCGATCGAGGATTTGCTAAATTGAAATATATTGATGCACTTGCTCCAACACTTGGAGGGGTCAATTCCATCTTGACTACACATCGACTTCATAAGTACTTGACTACATCTAGTAGCCTTCCATCACTGAATTAAAAGTTCAGATAGTCCAGTACCTAAGTGCAGTGAGTTGCTTGCAAGTCACCGTAGTGATCTCAGATCTAAGGAACACTTATACCTATATCCTTCGTGAGCAACTCTATTAGATATATGTGCTCTAGAAGTCAGAATTGGCTGACACTTGTAATACACTTCTAGGGGCAAAATTATAATTTTGACTAATATCAATAAAATGGATTATTTTCTATCACATATGTGTATTTAGTGTCTGTGATACATCCTTTGAGTTAATGATAATAATAATTCATATTTTCAAGAGTTGAAAATTTAAGACATGAATAATCATTATTAACTCATAAAATACTCACGACTATAGGATCATGATGAGGATGGTGATTGATCCAGAAGGTTGGTGTACAATCGCTTCTCTTTAGTAGATGAGTCTTGAGTCTATGGTGTGGAGACATCGAAGCGAGAGTACAAGTACTCATTAGAGAATGAGGGCACTGAGCGTGACCATCTCGAGTAGTCATTAGGAAGTCTACCTTCTCGTCAATGACTGACTCGATACTACAGTAGTGTGTCTAATTCTTTGACCTGAGATGCATCGGCAGTTCACCTTAAGGGTGTTATAGTTTGACTACACCATTACTCGGTCTCCTAGCCATATAGAATTCTGAGGTATATGTTGGCTATAGCATGTTCATTGTAGGAACTAGATAGCATCAAGATGGAATCTATCTACCTCGGTGGTAGAGGAGTAGCCCTATGATGATCATGAGAATCAAGTCCAGAAGTCCATGGCCATGGCAAAGTGAAATAATAGAAAGAGTTTCTATTTAGATTTTCACATTGGACTTGAATCGAATGATTACATCATATGACAAGAGACTAGGGTTTGACGAGTTCACCTTAACCCTAATCTGATCGGAGCTCAAGATAGAAGAACTTAATCACACAGGTAGCTGCACCAAGAGGTTCGCATTCAGCTTTGATGGGTTGCCACCATATACTGCTAGGTGTCACTGGTGGATTTTGGGAGCAATTAGAATGATTTAGATGATCGATCATTCTAGCTGTTCGAATCAAAAGAGTTCTGATCCATCGAAAGGAGTTTCGATGATGTCGATGATAGAGATCATGACATATTCCATTACCATACAGAACTGAACCTAACTGGGTCACACAAATAAGAGTTTGAAATCTGGTGATCATCAATTGAACTAATCCAGTTCAATTGATCTGAATGTGATTCAATTAGGTTCAAGAAAATCGTGCTAGCACTCGATTGAACCTAACGTTCTTCTTTTACTATCATAAATAGTTGTCCTGACTGAGCCAAAGAAGTTTATGCTCATTCAGAGGCCTTCATTTGATCTGACTAGAGCTTGTCCAAGTCAGAAAAGGATTGTCTTATTTTGTAAGACAATACCTGCCATTTTTGGTCATCTATCATTTCTCATCCTTTGACTTTGGTCAAAGGTTGACCTTTGACTGGACAAACATTGACCATTGATACTTTGACTTCTGTCCACATGTCATGCACCTATTGGAGAGCTGGTGGAGGCCTATCCTCCTATCAGAACCTGGTAAGGAGGAGGGCGCATGCCACCCTTGGCATGTGCCCAAGTTGGAGGCGCCCAGGAGTCCCTATTGGATAGGGACTTCATCTTCTTTTTGGATTCCGATTAGAGTTTTCCTAAGAACCAACTTTGATTGGTCTTAGGTGCCATCTAAGGAGGAATCCAGAGGACTCTATTCCCACCAATCAGATTTAGATCTGATTTCACAAAAGAGTTATGATTGGTTGGAAAGAAGAGGTGTTGGATCACAGATAGTCTATACATAAGATCCTGCGCCCAACTCAAATTGAAATCACAATTCTCCATGCCCCAAGGCTGCTTCTCCTCTCATCCTCCATGCCAAAGCACCTTCTCCCTCTTCTCTCCACATCCAAAGAGGTTTGGATTCTTGGTTGGTGCAATCTAGATGAGAGAAAGGCGACTGAAAGCTAGAAGGCTGCGCTGCTGCAAAGGATGACTGTTGATCTTCGAAAGGTGTTTTGAAGATCCTCCAGATCAGATCCAAATCTAATTTCTAGAGATATGATAGAGAAGAAGAGGATCTGTAGATCTAACCTAAGTAATATCGATAGAGGTCAGACACTTACATGGCTAGATCCAGAACCTTCCGCTGCTCACAGGATCATCATCGGGTAATAGGATTATCCACTTCAAGATAAATTAAATTTGATTTAATTTATCTTATTTTATTCTAATTATTAAAATAATAAAAATTAGATCTAAAATATTTTAGATCTGACCTAGATCAAAGAGAAAAAAATTTGAAATATATCTCTTCATCTGATCAGATCTGAACGAACCTGGTCCGAAAAATCAAGATTTTCCTTCAACTAGTATCAGAGCAAGGTTCTAAAAGTGTTTAGATCTATTTTTAAATTTATTTTAATTAGAATATAAATAATTTTAGATGTCACATAAGATGTAATCAGATCTGAAGTTAGAAAAAATTAAAATTAAATGATTTAGGTCTAAGATTAGAAAATATGCATGACTAGTTCTAAAATAGAATAGTTCTATAGAATAGTCTTGTATATTTTTAATTTAATTTAATTAAAATATATTTTAAATCTATTTATTTATTATATTTTGATATTATAATGGTTATAATAATATCTAAAAAATAGTAAATAAAAATTATTTAATTTTAAATATCATACGAGATATGATTGATGCATGTCTAGACTAGTTGTAGAATATTTCTACATAATTATCTAGATTAGAATTTATTTTGATTAGATCAATTTAAATCTAATTTTTTAGATTATTATGGGATAATTTAAATCTAAAAATATGCATGATTCGATACATGAGATGTATGCAAAATATGCCATGATTAGATCTAATTTGTATATGAGATATATGATATAGATCTAAAACTATTTTGTAGTATTGCATGTTTCTGATTAAGGCATTCCTCTTGGCCGTCCGATCATAAGAATAAAGAAGGATTTAAAGACCCTCTCCTCCCATCTGATGGGGTGTTCTTATGACGTGTAGAGATGCTATGCGTTCGTTCTTAATCAGAAATCCAAAACTTACTTTCTGTAAAATCCTAGATCCTGAAATCCTAGGATTTATTGTGCATATTTTATTTATGAATCCTACTTAATTAAAAATTAAGATTATGAAATATTAATTAGGCCTAACACTGAGAATTTTAGATCTAAGATATATTCATAATACTGGATTCGGGCTTGGATAGCTCAATTAGGTCTAAGCGATTGATCAAACCGAATCAAAAGTTGGTTAGATGGGATCAACAATGCTTAAATTGACCAGCCTAATAGGATTAAGTCTGGGTCAAGATCGAGTCACGATCAAGCAAGACCTAATTAGGCTCAAAGGTTAGAGTCTGGATTATAGGCTAACCCAAATGATTCTGGCTTAATAATTTGGTGTCTAAGGTAAGTTTGGCACATACGACCGACTGGTTTTTAATTGGAAGCTACTCGATCTGAATGCGTTCTTGTACGAGTTAATAGCATATTCCTTCCATCGATCTCACTTACCTGGCCATATTTGTTGATACAGTTCTGATCTGAGGTGGTCAATAATCTAAGCTAACCCATGCCACTAGGTTAGTCATAATTGTTATGACTATGACAAGTCTAGTTTAATGAGACCTGAATCAATTCTTCCTAAGAAAAGATTAAGTCTGAGGTCTTCCACCATTGTAGATGTGCAGGCCATTCCCGAGGTTGATTATTCTCGACTGGATACAGTGGCTCAGTTGCACTGGGAAGATGCAATCATGTCTATTAGGCATTGGATGCAATGGGCTGGAGGATGAGTTGGGCTTAATATTTTGGATACGATGAGAGACTCAATTAGGAATCCAGTCTGTGCAAATGGTGGGTCTGACTTAACTAAGGAGTGGATCAATATTTTGGATACAGTGAGATTCATGAATTAGAGATCAAGTTTAGGTGCACCATGATTAGAGAATCATTGAACAAGAGTTGTTCACTCATTGGCTAACCCATCACTAATAACTGTTAGGTGAGGTGATGAGTCAGTTGGTGAGAACGCACCACCTACTAAAAATCATTAATCATGGAGATTTTTGCATCTCTACAGAGGGAGTGTAGAGATCCGAGAAAATAGTTGGAGCTAATTTATTTAAAAATAAAATTCTTGAATAAATTGGTCAAGTCATAATTATAGTATCTAACTAGAATCTTTGACTCTCTATAAGAAAATATCTGCATCCAATCCATTAGCACGAATCCTGGACACACATAGATCGACCGAACCCAATTATAAAGATTGGCTTAGGAACTACAAAATAGTTTTGGGTTCGAAGATGTTAACCCATGTATTGGACCAGGACCCTCCCACCTTACCAGCCCGTCCATCCATTGAACAGAGAGCGTCTTTAGAAAAATGGATAGACGAAGATAATAAGGCCAAATATTACATGTTGGGCTCGATGTCTGATGAGCTCCAGCGCCAACATGAAGATATCAAGACTGCTCGCTAAATGTTGGCTCACCTACAGAAGATGTTTGGTGAACAGAGTCGCGGAGCCAAGTATCTGAGGAAAAAATCCTGATTTTTCGGACCAGGATCATTCAGATCTGATCAGATCAAGAGATATTTTTCAAAAATTTTTCTCTTTGATCCTAATCAGATCTGAGATGTTTTAGATCTAATTATTAATTTTTTAGAAATAAAATAAAATCTAAATAAATTAAATCAAATTTAATTTACCTTGATATGGGTAATCCTATTACCCGCTGATGATCCTGTATGCAGTGGAAGGTTCTAGATCTGGCCACGCAAGTGCCTGGCCTCTATCGGTATCCACTCAGGTTGGATCTGAAGATCTTCTTCTTCTCTATCACATCATCAGAGATTAGATCTGGATCTGATATGGAGGATCTTCAAAACTTCTTTTGAAGATCAGCAGTTGTCCTTTGCAGTAGTGCAACCTTCTAGCTTTCACTCACCTTTCTTTGATCTGGATCGCACCAACCAAGCTCCAAAACTCTTTTGGACATGGAGAGGAGAGGGAGAAGGTGAGTTTGGCATGGAGGAAGAGGGGAGAGGTAGCCTTGGGGCATGGAGAATTGTAATTCTCAAACATTCAATCACAATCTGAGTTGGGCACAGGGTCTTATTTATAGACTGTCTGTGATCCAACTTCTCTTCTTCCCAATCAATCACAACTCTTTATGAAATCAGATCTAAATCTGATTGGTGGGAATAGAGTCCCCTAGATTCCTCCTTAGAGCGTGCCTAAAATCAGTCAAAGTTGGTTCTTAGGAGAACTCTAATTGGAATCCAAAAAGGAGATGGAGTCCCTGTCCAACAGGGACTCCTAGGCACCTCCAACTTGGGCACACGCCAAGGGTGGCATGCACCCACTTTCTTGCCAAGTTCTGGTAGGAGGACAGGCCCCCACCAGCTCTTCAATACGTGCATGACATGTGGACAAAAGTCAAAGTGTCAATGGTCAACATTTGACCAGTCAAAGGTAGACTTTTGACCAAAGTCAAAGAATAAGAAATGGCAGGTGACCAAAAATGGCAGGTAATGTCTTACAAAATAAGACAACCTTTTCTAACTTGAAAAACCTCCAATCAAATCATATGAAGGCCTCTGATTGAGCACAAACTCCTTTGGCTCAGTCAGGACAACTATTTATGATAGTAAAAGAAGAACATTAGGTTCAATCTAGTGCTAGCACGATTTTCTTGAACCTAATTGAATCTCATTCAGATCAATTGAACTGGATCAGTTCAATTGATGATCACTAGATTCAAATCCTTATTTGTATGACCCAGTTAGGTTTAGTTCTGTATGGTAATGGGATATGTCATGATCTCTATCATCGACATCATCGAAACTCCTTTCGATGGATCAGAACTCTTCTGATTCGAACAGCTAGAATAATCGATCATCTAAATCATTCTAGTTGCTCCCAAAATCCACCAGTGACACCTAGCAGCATATGGTGGTAACCCATTAGAGTTGAATGCGAACCTCTTGGTGCAGCTACTTGTATGATTAAGTTCTTCTATCTTGAGCCCTGATCAGATTAGGATTAAGGTGAACTCATCAAACCCTAGTTTCTATCATATGATGTAACCATTCGATTCGAGTCCAATGTGAAAATCTAAATAGAAACTCTTTCTATTATTTCATGCTGCCATGGCCATGGACTTCTGGACTTGATTCTCATGATTATCATAGGGCTGCTCCTCTACCACCGAGGTAGATAGATTCCATCTTGATGCCATCCAGTTCCTACAATGAACATGCTATAGGCAACATACACCTCAGGGTTCCATATGGCTAGAAGATCGAGTAATGGTGTAGTCAAACTATAACACCCTCAAGGTGAACTGCCGATGCATCTCAGATCAAAAAATCAGATATACCACTACAGCATCGAGTCAATCATCCACGAGAAGGTAGACTCCCTAATGACTACTCGAGGTGGTCACGCTCAGTGCCCTCATTCTCTAATGAGTATCTGTACTCTCGCTCCGATGTCTCCACACCATAGACTCAAGACTCATCTATTAAAGAGAAGCGATTGTACACTAATCTTTTGGATCAATCACCATCCTCTTGATGGTCCTATGGTCGGGAGCATTTTATGAGTTAATAATGATTATTCATGTCTTAAATTTTCAACTCTTGAAAATATGAATTATCATTACCATTAACTCAAAGGATATATCACAGACACTAAATACATATATGTGATAGAAAATAACCCATTTTATTGATATTAGTCAAAATTATAATTTTGCCCCTAGAAGTATATTACAAGTGTTAGCCAATTCTGGCTTCTAGGGCATATATATCTAATAGTATCAAGTCATGAAATGACTTTTTAAGGCTAAGATGCATGATGGGCGGTCAGTCCAAGATCACTATCTGATGATGATCAAGGACATGGAAGAGCTTGAGAAGCTCGGTGTGAAGTTAGACTTGGATCTACAGAACGATATTATTCTGCAATCCTTGACTGATGCATATGGGTAATTCATCATGAATTACCACATGCATAAACTACAAAATTTCTTAGCCGAATTAATGAATATGCTGGTCACCGCTGAGCTTTCTATGAAAGGTTCTAAAGGCTCAGTTCTTGCTATGGAACGGACTTCTTCCAAAAAAAAGTCTTATGAAAAGAAAAAGAAGTCTATGAAAAAGCAGAAGATGGAAGGAGTAAAGAAGAAGAAGGCAGAGCCAACGATGAAAGCCACTACCAAAGAAAAGTGTTTCCATTGCAATAGCGATGGCCACTGGAAGCGGAACTATCCTACTTACCTGGCCACCCTGAAAAATAAGAAGGAAGGTCCTTCTGGAGGTATGCTCATTGTTGAGTCTAACCTTACGGTTTGTTTTGCATTCAGTTGGATACTTGACTCTGGTTCTAGTGCTCATCTGTGCACTTTCATGCAGGATCTTGAGAATAGCAGGAGGCTGATGGATGGAGACATGATCCTACGCATCGATAATGGAGCAAGTGTTGCTACAGTGGTGGTGGAAACATACCCTCTTCGATTACCATCTAGTTTAGACTTAGTTTTGAAAGACTGTTATTATGTGCCTGCAGCTAGCAGAAATTTGATTTTTGTTTCATGCTTAGCACTAGAAGGCTATGTGATTACCTTCTTTAAGGACCATTGTAACATTCCTTATGAAAGAAATAAAATTGTAAATGATTTCCTTATTAATGATCTTTATCAGCTACATATTGATGTACCTATTCTAACTATCGAGGAAAATGTGAATGCCAAACGACCTAGGGATAGTCCAAATGACAGATATCTATGGCACTTATGATTAGGTCATATAGCACAAGATAGGATCAACAAATTGGAGAAAAATGGGCTATTGAGTTCATTGACTTCTGAGTCATATCCAACTTGTGAATTTTGTCTCCGAGGCAAAATGACCAAACTCCCTTTTGTAGGACATGGGGAGAGGGCCACTGTTCTCCTTGCCCTAGTACATACTGATGTGTGCGGCCCATTTGATGTGCCAACTAGAGACAATTTTGTCTACTTCATTACCTTTACCGATGATCTGTCTAGGTATGGGTATGTGTATCTTATGAGATACAAGTTTGAAGCTTTTGAAAAGTTCAAACAATTCAGACATGAAGTAGAAAAATAAACTGGAAAACCCATTAAGGTTCTTCGATTAGATCGAGGAGGTGAATACCTTAGCTAAAAATTCCTAGACTATCTCAAGGATAATGGCATAGTCTCTCAATGGACTCCACCAGGAATACCTCAACTCAATGGAGTTTCAGAACAAAGAAATCGGACTCTATTGGATATGGTCCGATCCATGATGAGCTTCACAGACCTTTCTGATTTTCTTTGGAGACATTCATTGTTAACTTCTATTTATCTACTGAATAGGGTTTCCTCTAAGACTATTCCTACCACACCGTATGAGATATGGCATGGTAAGAAACCAAGTCTACATGCCAAAAGACAACAATGTGATTAGAGTTTAGGTCCTTTTGAGCTAATGTAAAGACCGTTTCGGCTCATGTCAAAAAGAAACCAAGTCTACATGCCAAAAGTCTACATGCCAAATGACAAGACCATTCCGGCTCATGTCAAAAGACAACAAGTGGACAAGTTAGAGTTTAGGTCCTTTAGAGCTCGATTCATAGGATATCTTAAAGAGTCATTAGGATACTATTTTTACATTCCAGAAGACCACAATGTGATTGTGAGTCAACATGCCATCTTTCTTGAAAAATAGTTTATTCAAGATAGCGGTATTGGAAAGCAGATTAAGCTTGATGAGAAAATATCACAAGTACAATGAGCTAAGAACCAATTGGAATCAATTCAGGTTGAGCCAATAAGAATACTACCTCCTCCACCTCATAGATCGGAAAGAGTTTTCCATCCCCCTGAAAGATACTTAGGTATTATTTCAGAGGAAGTAGAGGAAATGTTCCTCGTAGGTAATGGTGCTCATGGTGATGATCCCAAAACCTACAATGAGACGATATCAGATATCAACTCCAAGAAATGGTTAGAGGCAATGCAGTCAGAAATTGGCTCGATGCACTTGAACCAAGTCTGGACCTTAGTAGATCCACCAAAAGATATAGTACCATTGGGTGTAAATGGATCTTCAAGAGAAAGATCGGTATAGATGGGAATGTGGAGACATTCAAGGCTAGACTAATGGCAAAAGGTTATAGTCAATGCAAAGGCATTGACTATCAGGATACCTTTTCCCCAGTGGCTATGCTAAAATCCATCCACACATTGCTTGCTGTTGCAGCCTATTTCGATTATGAAATATGGCAAATGGACGTGAAAACGGCGTTCTTGAATAGATATCTTGAGGAAGATATCTATATGGAACAGCCGCTAGGTTTCACATCCAGTGATACTGATCACAAGGTTTGCAAGCTGTAAAGGTCCATATATGGACTTAAGCAAGCATCTCGGAGCTGGAACACTCATTTCAATGATGTGATCAAAACGTTTGATTTCATCAAAAATGAAGAGGAACCATGTGTCTTCAAAAAGGTCAGTGGGAGCATTGTTATCTTCCTCGTATTGTACGTGGATGACATCCTCCTTATTGGGAATGATATTCCCATAATGACAACAGTCAAATTATGGTTGTCCAAGGAATTCTCCATGAAGGACCTAGGTGAAGCATCCTTTATTCTAGGAATTAAGGTCTATAGGGATAGACCGAATAGGATGCTAGGACTTTCACAGAAGATGTACATAGAAGAAGTACTAAAAAGGTTTAGTATGGAAAACTCTAAGAGGGGATTAATACCCTTCAGACATGGTATTCATCTTTCCAAGAAGATGTGCCCTAGCACACCTGAGGAAATAGAACGCATGAGCAAGATCCCTTATGCTTCTGCAATAGGGAGCCTCATGTATGCCATGCTATGTACACGACCTGATATAGCCCATGCTGTGAGTGTCACAAGTAGATATCAGTCAAATCCAGGTGAAGAACACTGGACTTCTATGAAATGTATCCTTAAGTACTTGAGAAGAACTAAGGATATGATGTTGGTCTTTGGTAATGGAGAACTCCAAGTCCAGGGATACACAGACTCAGATTTTATGTCCGATATAGATGATCGAAAGTCGACATCTGAAAGTCTGTTTGTGTGCAATGGTGGTGCTGTCAGCTGAAAGAGTTTCAAGCAAACTGTGATAGCAGATTCCACCATGGAAGCAGAATATATCGCTGCATCAGAGGCTGCGAAGGAAGCATTCTGGTATAAGAAGTTTGCTGCAGAAATTAGAGTAATGCTATCAGATGCCATCTCTCTGTACCGCGATAATAATGGCGCCATAGCACTTGCTAAGGAGTCAAGGTCTCACTAAAAATCCAAGCACATTGAGCGGCGATACCATCTCATCCATGTTTACCTCGAGAAGGGTTACGTCGAGGTCAAGAGAGTTGACTCCACAGACAATATGGCAGATCCACTTACAAAGCCGTTAGGCCAGCAGAAGATCGAAGCCCATCTTGAGAAGATGGGACTTAGACTTGTAGCCAATTGACTTTAGGACAAGTGGGAGATTGTTAGATATATGTGCCCTAGAAGCTAGAATTGGCTAACACTTGTAATACACTTCTAGGGGCAAAAATGTAATTTTGACTAATATCAATAAAATAGGTTATTTTCTATCACATATGTGTATTTAGTGTTTGTGATACATCCTTCGAGTTAATGGTAATCATAATTCATATTTTCAAGAGTTGAAAATTTAAGACATTAATAATCATTATTAACTCATAAAATGCTTCCGACCATAGGATCATCATGAGGATGGTGATTGATCCGGAAGGTTGGTGTACAATCGCTTCTCTTTAGTAGATGAGTCTTGAGTCTACGGTGTGGAGACACCAGAGCGAGAGTACAGGTACTCGTTAGAGAACGAGGGCACTGAGCGTGACCACCTCGAAGTAGTCATTAGGGAGTCTACCTTCTCGTCAGTGACTGACTTGATGCTGCAGTAGTGTGTCTGGTTCTTTGACCTAAGATGCATCGGCAGTTCACCTTGAGGGTGTTATAGTTTGACTACACCATTACTCGATCTTCTAGCCATATGGAACCCTGAGGTGTATGTTGGCTATAGCATGTTCATTGTAGAAACTGGATAGCATCAAGATGGAATCTATCTACCTTGGTAGTAGAGGAGCAGCCCTATGATGATCATGAGAATCAAGTCCAGAAGTCCATGGCCATGGCAGAGTGAAATAATAGAAAGAGTTTCTATTTAGATTTTCACATTGGACTTGAATCGAATGATTACATCATATGATAGAGACTAGGGTTTGACGAGTTCACCTTAACCCTAATCTGATCGGGGCTCAAGATAGAAGAACTTAATCACACAGATAACTACACCAAGAGGTTTGCATTCAGCTCTGATGGGTTGCCACCATATACTACTAGGTGTCACTGATGGATTTTGGGAGCAATTAGAATGATTTAGATGATCGATCATTCTAGCTGTTCTGAATTAGAAGAGTTCTTGATCCATCGAAAAAAGTTTCGATGATGTCGATGATAGAGATCATGACATATCCCATTACCATACAGAACTAAATCTAACTGGGTCATACAAACAAGAGTTTGAATTTGGTGATCATTAATTGAACTAATCCAGTTCAATTGATCTGAATGAGATTCAATTAGGTTCAAGAAAATCATGCTAGCACTCAATTGAACCTAACGTTCTTCTTTTACTATCATAAATAATTGTCCTGACTGAGCCAAAGGAGTTTGTGCTCATTCAAAGGCCTTCATTTGGTCTGACTAGAGCTTGTCCAAGCTAGAAAAGGATTGTCTTATTTTGTAAGATAATACCTACTATTTTTGGTCACCTACCATTTCTCGTCCTTTCACTTTGGTCAAAGGTTGACCTTTGACTTTGGTAAAAGGTTGACTTTTGACTGGTCAAATGTTGACCATTGATACTTTAACTTCTGTCCAGGTGTCACGCACCTATTGGAGAGCTAGTGGGAGCCTATCCCTCTGCTAGAACCCGGCAAGGAGGAGGGCGCACGCCATCTTTGGCATGTGCCCAAGTTGGACGCGCCCAGGAGTCCCTGTTGGACTGGGACTCCATCTCGTTTTTGGATTCCTATTAGAGTTCTCCTAAGAACCAACTTTGACTGGTCTTAGTTACCATCTAAGGAAAATCCAGGGGATTCTATTCCTACCAATCAGATTTAGATCTGATTTTACAAAAGAGTTGTGATTGGTTGGAAAGAAGAGGAGTTGGATCATAGATAGTCTATAAACAAGACCCTGCACCCAACTCAAATTGAAATCATAATTCTCCATGCTCCAAGGCTGCTTCTCCTCTCCTCCTCCATGCCAAAGCACCTTCTCCCTCTCCTCTCCACATCTAAAGAGGTTTGGATTCTTGGTTGGTGCAATCTAGATGAGAGAAAGGCGACTGAAAGCTAGAAGGTTGTGCTGCTGCGAAGGACGACTGCTGATCTTCGAAAGGTATTTTGAAGATCCTCCAGATCATATCCAGATTTAATTTTTGGCGACATGATAGAGAAGAAGAGGATCTCTAGATCCAGTTTGAGTGGATACCGATAGAGGTCAGGCACTTGAGTGGCTAGATCCAGAATCTTCTGCTGCTCATAGGATCATCGTCGAATAATAGGATTACCCACTTTAAGATAAATTAAATTAAATTAAATTTATTTAATTTTATTTTAATTATTAAAATAATAAAAATTAGATCTGAAACATTCTAGATCTGATCTAGATCAAGGAGAAAAATTTTTGAAATATATCTCTTGATCTGATCAGATCTAAACGAACTTAGTCCGAGAAATCAGGATTTTTCTTTAAACTCTTGATAGTAAAGAGCTCTACAGTTGGATCACATTTAGTAAAATGTATCTCTAATCTTCACCTGCATACCATAACAGTATCTCCATACTTTTTGGTTAAGAGGACAACCAATACTTATGGCACACAATGACTTACACTTGATACATTATCATCTAAGGTAACAACGAATCATTTGATCGTGAACAAGTTTTAAGGACTAAATGATAAATCCTCCTTGATCGAATCTAAATAGTCCTAAGAACTTCATCATATGAGAGTTTATTATAGAAAGATGCACAAGAGTGATGAAATGTCAAAATAATAATTTTATTTATTAATAATTTAAGTATAATTATATTTAGCTCAACCATCTACAATCTAGATGATTGGTTTTAGGATATATTTTCCAACACAATGTGGATTCTATTGGCCTAACCTATTTAAAAACACTCTTGAATATTGCAAAAGTTGTGCTAGGTGTCAACAAATATGATGAATTATCAAGAAAGATATGATGCCTATGAATCCCATTTTAGTTGTAGAAATCTTTGATGTATGGGGAATAGATTTCATGGGACCACTTCAAAAATCTTTTGAGAATGAGTATATCTTAGTAGCCATAGACTACGTATCTAAGTGGATAGAGGCGATACCATGCAAAACCAACGATAGTAGGATTGTTATAAAATTTCTTAAAGAAAATATTTTATCTCGATTTGGTACTCCTAGAGCCATCAATAGTGATCATGGAATATATTTCTACAATCGATCTTTTGCATCACTGATGAAGAAGTATAATATTATCCACAAGCTGGCCACACCCTATCACCTACAAATGAGTGGGCAAGTTGAAGTGTCTAATCATCAAATCAAACTAATCTTAGGAAAGACAGTAAATGCAAATAGAAAAGATTGGTTTTTGAAGCTCACATATGCACTTTGGGCATATCGCATAGCTTTCAAGACCAACTTAGGAATGTCTACATATAGGCTTGTATTTGGAAAAGCATGTCACTTACTGGTAGAGTTGGAACATAGGGCGATGTGGGCAATTAAGCAATTAAACATGGACTTAGATACAGTTGGAGGCCTGAGGAAATTATAGATTAACGAGCTTGAAGAAATAAGGAATGAAGCCTATGAAAACTCAAAAATTTATAAAGAAATATCTAAAGCTTTTCACAATCAGGTAATTAATAGAAAATCTTTTACATCTAGATAAAAAATTCTTCTATATAATTTTAGGCTACACTTATTTTTGAAGGAAAATCCTGATTTCTCGGGCCAGGTTCATTCAGATCTGATCAGATCAAGAGATATATTTCAAAAAAAAAATTTCTTTAATCCTAATCAGATCTGAGATATTTTAGATCTGATTATTATTATTTTAGAAATAAAATAAAATCTAGATAAATTAAATTTAATTTAATTTACCTTGATATGGGTAATCCTATTACCCATTGATGATCCTGTATGCAACGGAAGGTTCTCGATCTAGCCACGCAAGTGCCTGGCCTCTACCAATATCAACTTGGACTGGATCTAGAGATCTTCTTCTTCTCTATCACATCTCTAGAGATCAGATCTGGATCTGATCTGGAGGATCTTTAAAACTCCTTTTAAAGATCAACAGTCATCCTTTGCAGCAGCGCAGCCTTCTAGCTTTCACTCGCCTTTCTCTTGTCTAGATTGCACCAACCAAGGTCCAAAACCCTTTTGGATGTGGAAAGGAGAGGGAGAAGGTGGGTTTGGCGTGAACGAAGAGGGAAGAGGTAGCCTTGGAGCATGGGGAATTGTAATTCCCAAACTTTTAATCATAATCTGGGTTGGGCGTAGGGTCTTATTTATAGACTGTCTGTGATCCAACTTCTCTTCTTCCCAACCAATCACAACTCTTTGTGAAATCAGTTCTAAATCTTATTGGTGGGAATAGAGTCCCCTGGATTCCTCCTTAGAGGGCATCTAAGACCAGTCAAAGTTGGTTCTTAGGAGAACTCTAATTGGAATCCAAAAAGAAGATGGAGTCCCTGTCCAACAAGGACTCCTAGGCACCTCCAACTTGGGCACACGCCAAAGGTGGCGTGCGCCCTCTTCCTTGCCAGGTTCTGGTAGGAGGACAGGCCCCCACCAGCTCTCCAATAGGTGCATGACATATGGTCAAAAGTCAAAATATCAATGGTCAACATTTGATCAGTCAAAGGTAGACTTTTGACCAAAATCAAAGAACAAGAAATGGTAGGTGACCAAAAATGACAGGTAATGTCTTACAAAATAAGACAACCTTTTCTGACTTGGACAACCTTCAGTCAGACCATATGAAGGCCTCTGATTGAGCACAAACTCCTTTGGCTCAGTCAGGATAACTAATTTATGATAGCAAAAAAAGAACGTTAGGTTCAATCGAGTGCTAGCACGATTTCCTTAAACCTAATTGAATCTCATTTAGCTCAATCGAACTGGATCAGTTCAATTGATGATCACCAGATTCAAACCCTTATTTGTGTGACCCAGTTAGGTTCAGTTCTGTATGGTAATGGGATATGTCATGATCTCTATCATCGACATCATCGAAACTTCTTTCGTTGGATCAAAACTCTTCTGATTCAAGCAGCTAGAATGATCGATCATCTAAATCATTCTAATTGCTCCCAAAATCCACCAGTGACACCTAGCAGTATATGGTGGCAACCCATCAGAGCTGAATGTGAACCTCTTGGTGCAGCTACTTGTGTGATTAAGTTTTTTTATCTTGTGCTCCGATCAGATTAGGGTTAAGGTGAACTCGTCAAACCCTAGTTTCTGTCATATGATGTAACCATTCGATTCAAGTTCGATGTGAAAATCTAAATAGAAACTCTTTCTATTATTTCACTCTGCCATGGCCATGGATTTTTGGACTTGATTCTCATGATTATCATAGGGCTGCTCCTCTACCACCGAGGTAGATAGATTCCATCTTGATGCCATCCAGTTCCTACAATGAACATGCTATGGCCAACATACACCTCAGGGTTCCATATGGCTATGAGATTGAGTAATATGTAGTCAAACTATAACACCCTCAAGGTGAACTGTCGATGCATCTCAAGTCAAAGAATCAGACACACCACTGCAACATCGAGTCAGTCATCGACGAGAAGGTAGACTTCCTAATGACCACTCGAGGTGGTCACGCTCAGTGCCCTCGTTCTCTAATGAGTACCTATACTCTCACTTCGGTGTCTCCACACCGTAGATTCAAGACTCATCTACTAAAGAGAAGCGATTATACACCAACCTTTCGGATCAATCACCATCCTCGTGATGATCCTATAGTCAGGAGCATTTTATGAGTTAACAATGATTATTCATATCTCAAATTTTCAACTCTTGAAAATATGAATTATCATTATCATTAACTCTAAGGATGTATCACAGACACTAAATACACATATGTGATAGAAAATAATCCATTTTATTGATATTAGTCAAAATTATAATTTTGATCCTAGAAGTGTATTACAAGTGTCAGCCAATTCTGGCTTTTAGGGCACATATATCTAATAATTTTCTGATAAACTAAGATCTAGATGGACTGGACCTTATATAGTTAAAGAAGTCTTCTCACACAGGGCAATAGAAATTGAAAACCCAAGTGTTACTTTTAAAGTTAATAGACAACGATTAAAATTATTCTTGAAACTACCTACTGAATCTAATGAAGAAGCTATGGTTCTCTATAAACCCATATACTCTGATTATTTTTTGAAAAAATCTGGCTGAAGATGTTAAACTTAGCGCTTACTGGAAGGCAACCCAATTTTTTTTATATATTTTTTTACTTTATCTTTCTTTCAAGACTAAGTTGGGAGGAGAATTACAGACCCATGCTAGATAGAAGAACAAATAAACCTAGGCTTCTAGAACCATACTAAGCCAAGTGAACTCTTGTTATTTTTTATGTTATCACATTCTATTTTTTTTTTTTTGCTTTCCTCTATTGAGAATAATGAAAATTAAGTTGGGAGGAAGAATAAATAAATTTTTTAAAGTCCTCAAGTATGGTAATAATTAGTCTTATGTACTTGATTTTGTCCCGATTTGAAGTTTTTCAGATATTTTAATCGATGATTGATTAATGGTCTAGAAAATTTTTGAAATACTAAGGATTAATTTATTAAAAAAATCTAATAAATAGTCAAATTTAG
Source organism: Cocos nucifera (assembly GCA_006176705.1). Lineage (NCBI taxonomy): Eukaryota > Viridiplantae > Streptophyta > Magnoliopsida > Arecales > Arecaceae > Cocos > Cocos nucifera. Next base: position 248,266 of record QRFJ01001399.1, on the reverse strand, counting down.
AATAGAATAAATTTTTGAGTGATTCTAAAACCTTCATCCAGTCTATATTCAAAAAAGAATCTACTTTATATGGGTATGAGTGAAAAAAAAGTATGAAAAAAAATTTAAAAGAGCAAGTTCTAAACATTAATTTTCCACCGAGTAACCGGATCTCGTTGTCTAAATAAACAATGTTATTCTTATCAAAAAATGGGCAATATGATGAAGTTTGTTATACTGTTAGTTTTAACCTGTAGCTTATTTGACTCGAGTCATTAAGCTAGAGGAATGTTCTATACCTAATGTCCTAAAGCCAAATGGTTTGGATGTCATTGACCCAAAGCTTGCTACAAGAATCAGATAAAAAGCTTAAGAGATTAAAATATTACACTAGTAATAAAAATTAAAAAAAAAAAAAAAACTCTTGTCCATACTAAAGATAAAGGATTTAAAGGATAAAAGTGGGCAATTGGCCAAAGAAAAACTCTAAAATTTTATGTTCTTTACTTAACTATTACTTGGGATGGAATTAATAATCCAATGATGTATTTCATAAATCTCTAACCAGGTATCAACTAATTTTTGAATGATTTAAAGAAACTTTCACATCTTATCGAGTCGGTACATACTTCTAATTTTTTTTTTTTTTTACTTGAGGATGAGTAAAATTTAAGTTGAAGGTGTGATACTTATCACAAATTACTAAATAATAGTATTAAATTAAATATTAATTAATATTTATTTAAAAAAATGATATTTTTATTAGTGTTTTATAGGAAAAAAGTCTACAAATATGAAGAGCTCAATTTATGGGTTCTAATGGATTAAATTTGACTCAAATCGAAGTTAAATTAAAATTTAAACGAAGACGAGAAGTTTAAATGAAAAAAAAATATAATAAATAAATAAATAGACCGGCCGGCTCAGCCGAACCGGCCGGTCCAACAAATCCGGCCCGATCACTGACTAGAGCCCTTGCTAGCCCATTTTGCCGGAAGCCCAAAACGCGACCCGGGCGAACCCGGCCCGCTCCACCGATCGTGGACGTCAGGCCAGCGTCAGAAACGTCGTGGCTTATAGAAGCGCCTTTACTATGGCCATGGGCTGGGTTCTCTCATGCTCTACAGTGGCTCATGAGCGTCAGTGCACGATTGAACGGTTGGCAGCTCTTATCAGGAGCGATCAGATGGCTGAAAACAGGCACTGGTTTCAAGTGCAATTTCTCCTGTGCTTTCAGTGCACGATCTAACGGCTAGGAGCTATCCCAATCTAAATACCAAATCTCGGTTCTATCAGGTTTCCCAGCAGCTCTTTCAGATCCATCGATCGAAATTAAACTCCAGAAGCCCATCCAACGGCCAGGATTTCAATAGCTTAAAATAATTCAAGCCTAACTCCAATTAGACTTTGGAAGAGACCGTAGAACTCCTAAGAGGAAGTGTCCTGAGAACAGCAGCAAGCAATTATTCTATTTTTTTTTTTTTTTTTTTTTTTTTCTTTCAACCAAAAAGTTTGAAGATATCAATGGTGGAAGAATTCTCAAGCATGTGTTGCTAAGGATCTCGTCTCCTTGAGGAGTAAGAAAAGTCTTCAATACGAGAGTTTATAATTTAAACTATATTTTTCTTTTCATTTGAGCAATAAAATTTTTTCATCTATCTTTCGCATACCAATCTTATTTATGCTTTAATGTTAAATTTTTTATAATTCATAAATAAAGAGACAGATCGTGATCATGAAAAGATACGGTTTGTACTCAAATTAAAATAAATTTTAATATTTATTAAATTAATATTTTATATTCTTTGATTGTATGATCTAAATAATCTATGTCCGTAAGATAGATCATAATCATGTTAGATATGGTTCCTGCTTGGTAGCATCGGTTATGTTAGAACTATGTCAAAGAAACAAGTATAAGATTGTATGTCAACAGTAAAGAGATTGCATGATCAATTATAAACCAAAATACTGAAGATGAAACTGAAATCTGAGATAATTTTTTTTTCTTAATTAATTCATTAATAATTAATTTTACTTTTCTATCACTTTTTAATTTCCTACTGCTTTAAGAATTTAAAAAAAATAATCAAACAATCTTCTTTTCTTTTCTAAATTAACTATGCTAGATCCCTGAGGAAATCAACCCCCGACTCACTACTATTCTAATCCACAGTAAGTCAAGTTTAATTTTTATTTGTTGCTATAATGACTAGTATCAATCAAGTCTTCCTGATCTAAAGCATGACACTTTTTCTAAATAGATTTTAAATCTACCTCCCTATATCATTTTAATATTGTTGATAGATTTTGGATGCTATCCTCAAAAGTAGTGCCAAATATAGAAAATTTATTCTTAAAATCATTATCCTACATTTCAGTAATATCCTATCTAACAGCTTTTTTATGTACTTTTAGAACATTTATAAGTTGGACTTTCTGGTTAGGTATCACCGGTAGTGTGTCAATGGATGCATCAGAAAGTGGCTTCCATTCTACAATAGTTGGTAGTTCTAAGAAGGGAGCTATTGTTGGGCTAGGTAGTGACTCAAATTTTTCGATCTAAAGTGGGATGATTTTGGGGTATGGTACATTTACTTGATCATTTACTTCTGTAATAAATCCATCTTTATCAAAATTATTTACCTCATAATGAGCCAAATAAGGATTTAATGAATCCCGAGGAAGAATTATGGGTGTGGCTTTCTCTAGTATATTATTTATTTGTGGTTCTTAGAAAGTCTCTATTAATTTCATCATCTCATTAGTTTGTCCTTTCTTTTCATTAAAAAGAATGGATGTTTCTAGGACACTTTGGAATGGGACCGTAGATAAGTAAGGTAATGGATTTTGTTTGTCCCACCATTTTGGTTCTTTTCTATACATTTTTGCCTTAGTTATATAATCTAAGATGGTTTCTTTAGTTATGCAGAGTTGTTCTCTGACCATTTCTTCTTCGAGAGTCATAATTGATTGTTCAGAAAAAATTATAGGGATATTAAAATTTCTAGCCAGCTATGGTCCCTCATGGTCACTTTTGGGTTGACTAGGTAACTCTCTTTCCTCCTATTGATTGAATGTGAGCACTGGCTTATCTAGTTTTTTTAAGATTTGTGTATAGCAGTGAAAGGTCTGTTGCAAGGTCTGACTGATAAGTTCTAACCTATCTAATGCTTGCTGAATCCTTTCTTCAAAAATTATGTCATCATTAGTTAGAAAGGATTGATATTGCGTGTAGGGCATATCATCGTAAGGTGCATCCATGAACGTAGGTCCTTATGGCACCAAGATAACCACTGGTTGTGGTTGCTATGAAAAATTTGTTTGAGCCCCCCAGTTTGAATTATAAGCACTAATGTATAAGTTATTTTCTAGTCTATAGGCTATTTGGGTTCGATCTTGATGAACTTGCTTATACATATACTCAGAAAATCGATGTGAGCATTCACTTATAAAGTGATTGTAGCTTGAATATATAGCACAAACTTATTGTACAGGAAGACAAGATGGATAGAGTGTCTAATAGCTTCTAGATGATCTAATCTACAAGACAGCACAGCGAATCTGCTATAGAAATCCATCTAGAATTATTTTGATTATTCAGATATGCAATCAAGGATTTTAGATCAGAGCAATCCTCTTCTAATTATTATTTATTTTATTTTATTATATTAAGGAATGAAAAAAGAGATGAGAAGAGAGAATTTAAAGGATAAGAGTCTGAGAATCCTAAATCTAAGAATGATAGATGCAGAAAATTAATTAATGTTTGATGTTAATTACAATCAAGTTAAATAAGAATGGACTTTCTATCCCAAGGTTAATCTAGATTTAGATAGCTCCAAACTATTCTAAGATCACCTTCGAGCACTCCAAGCCCAACATTGACTAACTGACTTGATCAGGTAAGTGTAAGATATGGGAGGTCCCCTAGTTGTTGCTCTCTTGAGACACCAATTGAGCCGGCCTAGTCAAACAATGGAATCAATTGAAAACCGCCTTCTTAAACTACTTGCCTTAGACATCGAGCAATTTACCAATCCGAGTCCGGTCCAACTCTAGAGTTTTCTTGTCCTATTGAGCTCGAATATCACTACTATGGAAAAGGGCTATGGCACTAGTTTGTAACCACAGCCGTAGACTACAAAATGCTATCATAGGCTATAGCAGTGGTTAGCTAACCATTGTCACTGCAACTATCATCGTAGGTCTATGGCAACGGTTATTGCAGTAGTTATACGAACCACTGCCATACACAACCTATGATAGCAGTTTTGTAATCGCTGTCATAGCTCGACCTATAGCAGTGGTTATGGAATCGCTACCATAGCTCGATCTATGGCAGTAGTTACGGAATCACTGCCATAGATCTAATGTAGTAATTTCATAACCACTATCATAGATTAATGACAGCGGTTAGCACGTAACTTACTGCCTTGCTTGGCATGCCTACGGTAGTGATTTTGCAACCGCTGCCCTAGCTTTTGAATAATAAAAAATATAAAATTTTTAATTTTTTATATATTTTATCTGATAAATGTAGAGATATATAATATAATAAAAAATATAAAAAATATTATAAATATAAGAATATTTTTTTAAATACTCAAATTTTATTATTGAATAAAATCTATTATAATATTTTTTTTAGAAAATATATTAGAAGTTTCCTAAATCTACATCGTCGTCATCACCGAAAGATGGAGCACGAGCTGGAGGAGCTAGAGCTAGAGCTAGAGCCAAAGTTGGAGGAGCTGGAGCTGGAGGGGCTGGAGCTGGAATATCGACCAACATGTTCCCAAGGCCCACGAAGTCTGCTCCAAAATGCATGCTGAGCCTTGTCACCATGACACTCAAGATGCCCTCTAGATGAGATGTGCGCTCCTTAGCATGAGTAGCCTACGTCGTAGCCTGATCTACCCATGCCATAGCCTGAGCTACCTATGCCAAAGTCTCCTCAAGCTGCTCCCGATTGACGATACCAGAAGCATGTGAAGAGATGCTCACCTCAGACTAGTAGCTCATCGATATATATTCGGGCTTGCATCGGATCCTCCCAGAGTGCTCAGGCCCCCTAGACCTGAGACAGATGGTCATGGCGGCTAGAGCGGTCTGGGCCCTTGCTCATGAGCATATCTAACTACTGCTATAATTATAAATTTAAATAAAATTTTATAAAAAATGCTATAATATTGATAATATATACTAATATATTTAATACTTATAAAAATTCTTTTGATCGCAGCGTTCATCGACCAGCCCTTTTTGTCTGTACGGTTGGATCAAAAAATCTCGCTACGGCTAGGCATCACTCCATCTCTCATCAGCTATAACAATGGATCAGTTTATTAGAAACATGAAAAAAAAATTAATTTAATTTATCTAGTAAGATTCATAATTCATTACCTCTCTATGCACACGACTGACCATAGACTCATGGCCTAGAGTGTGCGTGTACTCCTAAGCTGCTTGGTTCTTCTGGTTCTGATGGAAGGTAGTCTAACAAGTATTCAAATAAACAATAAGTATTTAAAAATTATTTAAATATATTTTAAACATATTAAAAAATTTAAAAGTTAGAAATTTTACCTCAAACTTCTAGCTCCTCCAATGTCTAAGCATCCCCTCCCATTGACTCGGGGGACGTCCTATATCTAAGGAACAATCTCATTCAAAGTGTCCCATCGATGCTCGAGCCATCCTTTGTAGAGCTTGATCTTGTAGTCCTGATATAATTCTCCAATCATTTTCAATCAGGCATCTCGAGCCCACCCGTGATCTAGAAAGTTATACCTTTTCTGCACAAAGTTATCAAAAGTCAGTTACCAAATTATTCTAATCAAACAAAGTATAAATATATCAAATACATATATATAATTAAGATATACTTACCCATATCTCCTTCCATATCTGCTCTCTGACACCAGCATTCATCAATCGCCAATCTATGGGCAATACTAGAATGATGTCCGACCATCTCACAAACACTCTAAAAAAGAAATGCATCTCCCATGCGGTCTCTCTTACTGGCCTCCCCTCCACATCATAATGCACCATCATCTAATGCTAGTGATTCCACACATGGCATGCATATGGGACCATGAAATATCCTACTAGATGATGCACCTACAATGAAAATATATTAGGCAAATATATAAGTATATAAATACTATATAAAAAATAAAAAAATAAATAATATAATAAAAATGTACACTTTGATGCTGGTGTCGGAGCATGTGTTGGAGATGTGGCTGATGGTGCAGGCTCAGATGCTGATGGAGTAGATGCCGACAGTGGAATAGATGCCGATGGTGGAGTAGATGCCAATGGTCTTTGAGCAATCGATGCGGAGGTAAATAGAGTATGCTCCGACTGCTCCTCAGATGTCGAGCTCCGCATAATCCATCAAGAGGTGGGGGTGAAAGCTAGATGGTATTTCGATGCCATTGTGACCTGCAACATTAATGAACATTAATCAATATAATATGTTGAATAATAATATCAGAACAGCATCAATATATAGACTCTAATATTTATATCAGAATATTGAAGTCATTGTCTAGTGGCATCTATAATATGGACATCACTATCACTCCTGATGAATGTATCTGGGATCTAGATAGTGTTAGATATGTGTGCCCTAGAAGCTAGAATTGATTGACACTTGTAATACATTTTTAGGAGCAAAATTATAATTTTGATTATAAATAATAAAATAGATTATTTTCTATCATAAATGTGTATTTACTATATGTGATACATTTATTGAGTTAATGGTAATGATAATTCATATTTTCAAGAGTTGAAAATTTAAGACATGAATTTTCATTTATTAACTCATAAAATGCTCCTGACCATAGCATCATCATGAGGATGGTGATTGATCTGGAAGGTTAGTGTACAATCGCTTCTTTATAGTAGATGAGTCTTGAGTCTAAGGTGTAGAGACACCGAAGTAAGAGTACAGATACTCGTTAGAGAATGAAGGCACTGAGTGTGACCACCTCGAGCAGTCATAAGAAAGTCTACCTTCTCATCGATGACTGACTCAAAGTTGCAGTGGTGTGTCTGGTTCTTTGACCTGAGCTGCATCGACAGTTCACCTTGAGGGTGTTATAGTTTAACTACACCATGACTCGATCTCTTAGCCATTCGAAACCCTGAGGTGTATGTTGGCTATAGCATGTTCATTATAGGAATTGGATTGCACCAAGAGAGAATCTATCTACCTCGGTGGATGAGGAGTAGTCCTATGATGATCATAAGAATCAAGTCCATAAACCCATGGCCATGGTAGAGAGTGAAATAATAGAAAGAGTTTATATTAAGATTTTCACATCGAACTTGAATCGAATGATTAAATCATATGATAGAAATTAGGGTTTGACGAGTTCACCTTAACCCTAATCTGATCAGGGCTCAAGATAGAAGAACTTAATCACACAAGTAGCTGCATTGAGATGTTCATTTTTAGTTTTGATGGATTGCCACCATATACTGCTAGGTGTCACTGGTGGATTTTGGGAGCAATTGGAATGATTTAGATAATCGATCCTTTCAGTTGTCTGAATCAGAAGAGTTCTGATCCATCGAAAGGAGTTTCGATGATATCGATGATGAAAATCATGACATATCCTAGTACCATACAAAACTAAATCTTACTAGATCACACAAATAAGGGTTTGGATCTAGATATCATCAATTGGACTAACCTAGTTCAATTGATTTGAATTAGATTCAATTCGATTCAAAAAAATCGTGCTAGCATATGATTGAACCTAATATTCTCCTTTTATTATCATTAAAAGTTATCTCGACTGAGCCAAATGTATTTATACTCACTCAGATATCTTTACTTGGTCTGACTGAAGCTTATCCAGATCAAAAAAGGATTGTCTTAATTTATGAGATAAATTTGAGACAACACCTGCCATTTTCTGTCATCTGTTAATTCTTGTCCTTTGACTTTGGTCAAATGTTGACCTTTGACCCTTGAATATCTGCCCATGTGTCATACACTTATTGGAGAGTAGATAGGGGCTCGTCCCCTTACTAGAATTTGGAAAGGAGGGGGTGCATGCCTAGGATGGCGTGCGCTCATGGATAGGGATGCCTGGAGTCCCATACGGATGGGACTCCAGGTTGCTTCTTGGATTCAACTTAGGTGACCCTTACCTATAGACTTTGACTAGTCTTAGGCACCATCTAAGGATGAATTTATGGGGCTCTTATCTAATTAGATCAAGTGATGTCATTCCACCAATCAGATTTAGATCTGATTGCTTGAAGCAACACGATTGGTCGGGATGATGTGGCACTGCATGGCGCAGCAGGATCTATAAATAAATCCTATCTACGCCCAACTTCAAGAGAGTTCCTCTTGGCCCATGCCCCAAGGCTGCCCCTCTCCCTCCTCCATGCCATCTTCTGATCCTCTCTCTCCTCTTTATGCCTAAGGAAAGTTGGGCTCTAGTTTGGTGTAATCCAGACAAGAAAAAGCTGATGAGAAAGAAAGAAGGCAGCACTGCTGTAGAGACGACTGCTGATCTTTAGAAGAAGTTTTGAAGATCCTTCAAATCAGATTTAGATTTAATTTTTAGAGAGGTGATAAAGAAGAAGAAGATCTCTAGATCCAGTTGGAGTGGATATCAGTAGAGGTCAGGTGCTTGCATGGTTAGATCCAGAACCTCAGGCAATCAGCAGGATCATCAAAGGATAATCGATTACCCACATCAAGGTATAAATTAAATTAGATTTAATTTAATTTATTTTTATTTATTAGATTTATAAAATTAAATCTAAAATATCTCAAATCTGATATGGATGCTTGAGAGAAATTTTTGAAATATCTCTTTTGATCCAATCAGATTTGAACGAACCTGATCCAAAAAATCTGGATTTTTCCTTCAATTAGTATCAGAGTCAGGTTCAATAAAAAATATTTAAATTTAATTTTTAATTTATTTTAATCTAAAAATTAGATAATTTCAGATATCACATGAGATGTGATTAGATCTAAAATTAGAAAAAATTAAAATTAAATAAAATAGATCTAAGTTCTACAATATGCATGATTAGTTGTAAAATAGAATAGTTCTATACGTAGTCTTGCATGATCATGATTTACTTTGATTAAATTATGATTTTAGATCTATTTATTTTTTATTTTTTGATGATTATAAATATTATAATTAGATCTAAAAAATAGAAAATAAAATTATTTAATTTTTAGATCATATGAGATATGATGATTGCATGTCTTGACTAGTTGTAGAATAGTTCTATGTAGTTCTCTAGATTAGAATTTATTTTGATGTGATCAATTTAAATATAATTTTTTAGATAATTATGAGATAATTTAGATATGAAAAATATGCATGCATGATACATGAGATGTATGCAAAATATGTATTAAGTTAGATCAAATTTTGTATATGAGATATATGATGTAGATCTAACTAGTTTTATAGATTTATATTTCAGATTAAGGCGTTCTCCTTGGCCATCCAATCATAAGAATAAAGTAGGGTTTAAATGCCCTCTCCTTCCATTCGATAGGGTGTTCTTATGATGTGTAGGGGTGCTGCACATTCGTCCTTAATCAGAAATCAAAAACTTACTTTCTGCAAAATCCAAGATCCTAAAATCCTAGGATTTTATTTACATATTTTGTTTATGAACCCTAAACTTAATTAAGAATTAAGATTATAAAATATTAATTAGATCTAAAATTGAGAATTTCAGATCTAAGACATATTCATAAATTTGGGTTCAGGCTTAGGTAGCTCAATTAGGTCTAAGCGGTTTATCAAATCAAATCAAGAGTTGGTTAGATGGGATCAATAGTGCTTAAATTGACCAGCCTAACAGGATTAAGTCTGGATCAAGATTGAGTCACATGAGTGATCGATCAAGCTAAGACCTAATTAGGCTCAGTAGTTAGAGTCTGGATTGTAGGCTAATCCAATTGGTTCTGGCTCAATAATTTGGTGTCTAAGGTAAGTCTGGCAGATACGACCGACTAATTTTTAATTGAGAGCTATTCGACTCGAATGCATTCTTGTCGAGTTAATGGCATATCCCTTAAACCAGTCTCATTTACCTGGCCTTGTTTATTGGCTCAGTTCTAATCTAAGGTGGTCAATAATCTGAGCTAACCCATGCCACTAGGTTAGTCATAATGGTTATGACTATCTCAAGTCTAGTTTAATGAGATCTGAATCAAATCTTTCTAAGAAAAGATTTAGTCTAAGGTCTTCCACCATTATAGATGTGCGGGCCCTTTCTAAGGTTGATTGTTCTCAGCTGGTTACAGTGGCTCAGTTGCACCAAGAAGATGCAACCATGTCTATTAGGCATCGAATGCTACGGGCTGGAGGATGGATTGGGCTCAATATTCTGGATACAGTGAGAGACTCAATTAGAAATCCAATCTGTGTAAATGATGGGTTTGACTTAACTAAGGAGTGGATCGATATTTCAGGCACGATGAGATTCATGAATTAGAGACCAAGTTTGGCTACACCATGATTGGAGAATCATTGAGCAAGAGTTGTTCACTCATTGGCTAACCCATCACCAATAACTGTTAGATGAGGTGATGAGTCAGTTGGTGGGACCGCACCACCGACTAGAAATCATTAATCATGCAGATTTTTGAATCTCTACAGAGGAAGTGTAGGGATCCAAAAAAATAGTGAGAGCTAATTTGTTTAAAAATAAAATTCTTAATGAAATTGGTTAAGTCTTAATTATAATATCTAACTAGAAACTTTGACTCTCTACAGAAAAATGTCTGCATCCAACCCATTTGCATGAATCCTGGACACCCATAGACTAACCAAATTAAATTACAAGGATTGGCTTCAAAATTTTAAAATTATTTTGGATTTCGAGAAGTTAACTCATATATTAGACCAGGACCCTCTCACCTTACCAGCCCGTCCATCCGCTGAGTAGAGATCGTCCGATCATAAGTGGATAGATGAAGATGACAAGGTCAGTTATTACATGTTGGACTCGATGTTTGATGAACTTCAGCACCAACATGAAGATATCAGGACTGCTCGTCAAATGTTGGCTCACCTATAGGAGATGTTTGGTGAATAGAGTCGCGCAGCCAACTATCAAGTCCCTAAACGACTTTTCAAGGCTAAGATGCGTGATGGGCAGTCAGTCCAAGATCATTATCTGATGATGATCAAGGATATGAAAGAGCTTGAGAAGCTTGGAGTGAAGTTGGACATGGATCTGTAGAATGATATAATTCTGCAATCTTTGATTGATGCGTATGGGTAGTTCATCGTGAACTACCATATGCATAAATTTCAAAATTTCTTAGCCGAACTTATGAACATGCCGGTTACCGCTAGCTTTCCATAAAAAGGTTCTAAAGGCCTAGTGCTTGCTATGGAATGAACTTCTTCCAAGAGAAAGTCTTTTGGAAAGAAGAAGTCTGTGAAAAAGCAGAAGATGGAAGGAGGAAAGAAGAAAAATGCAGAGCTGAAGAAGAAGGCCACTGACAAAGAAAAGTATTTCCATTGCAACAATGACGGCCACTGAAAGTAGAACTGCCCTACTTACCTGGCCATCGTAAAGAAGAAGAAGGCAGGTCCTTCTGGAGGTATGCTCATTATTGAGTCTAACATTATAGTTTCTTCTGCATCCAGTTGGATGCTTGACTCTGGTTCTAGTGCTCACTTGTGCACTTCTATGTAGGGTCTTGAGGATAGCAGGAGGCTGAGGGACAGTAAACTGATCCTACACATCTAAAATGGAGCAAAAGTTGCTGTCATGGTCATGGGAACATACCCTCTTTGACTACCATCTGGTTTAGACTTAGTGTTAAAAAACTGTTATTATGTGCCTGCAGCAAGCATAAATTTGATTTCTATTTCTTGCCTTGCGTTAGAAGGCTATGTAATTAGTTTTCTTAAGGACCATTATAATATTCTTTATGAAAGAAATAAAATTGCAAATGATTTTCTTATTAATGATCTTTATCAGTTACATATTGATGTATATGTTTTTAATATCGAGCAAAATGTGAATACCATAGAATAACCTAGGGATAGTCCAAATGATAGGTATCCATGGTACCTAAGACTAGGTCATATAGTAGAAGATAGGGTTAACAAATTGAAAAAATTGGACTATTGAGTCCGTTGACTTTCGAGTCATATCCAATTTATGAATCTTATCTTCGTGGCAAAATGACTAAGCTCTCTTTTGTAGGACATCGAAAAAAGGCCATGGATCTTCTTGCCCTAGTACATACTGATGTGTGCGGCCCATTTGATGTGCCTGCTAGAGGCAACTTTATCTACTTCATAACCTTTATCGATGATTTATCTAGGTATGGGTATGTGTATCTTATGTGACACAAGTCTGAAGCTTTTGAAATATTCAAAGAATTCATACATGAAGTAGAAAAGTAAATTGAAAAATCTATTAAGGTTCTTCGATCAGATCGAGGAGGTGAATACCTTAGTCAAAAATTCCTGGACTATCTTAAGAAAAATGATATAGTCTCTCAATGGACTCTATTTGGAATACCTCAACTTAACGGAGTTTTAGAATAGAGGAACCGAACTATATTAGATATGGTCTGATCCATGATGAGCTTCACAGACCTTCCTGATTTTCTTTGGGGATATTGTTTATTAACTACAACATACATCATGAATAGGGTTCCTTCTAAAATCATTCCTATCACACCGTATGAGATACGACATGGTAAGAAACCAAGTCTGAGTTATCTCAGAATTTGGGATTGTCCGGCTCATGTCAAAAGATAACAAGCAGACAAGTTAGACTTTAGGTCCTTTAGAGCTCGATTTATAGGATATCCTAAAGAGTCATTAGGATATTATTTCTACATTCCAAAAGATCATAATGTGATTGTGAGTTGACATGCCATCTTTCTTGAAAAATAGTTTATTCAAGATAGCAGCATTGAAAAGCAGATCAAGCTCGAGGAGAAAGTCTCAGAAGGGCAATGAGCTAAGGATCAAATGGAACCAAATTAGGTAAAGCTAATCCATTCACTACCTCCACCTTGTAGATCGAAAAGGATTTTTCATCCACCTAAAAGAAACTTAGGTACTATTTCAGAGGAAGTAGAGAAAATGTTCCTCGTAGATAATGAGGTTCATGGTGATGATCCCAAAACCTATAACGAGGTGATATCAGATATTGACTTTAAGAAATAGTTAGAGGCAATGAAGTCAGAAATTGACTCGGTGCACTCAAACCAAGTCTGGACCTTGGTAGATCCATCAGAAGGTATAGTACCTATTGGATATAAATGGATCTACAAGAGAAAGATTGTTGTAGATGGGAATGTGGAGACATTCAAAGTTAGATTAGTGAAAAAAGGTTATAATCAACGTGAAGGCATTGACTATCAGGATACCTTTTGGCCAGTAGCTATGCTTAAATTCATCCGCACATTGCCTGCTGTTGTAGCCTATTTCGATTATAAAATATGGCAAATGGATGTGAAAATGGCATTCTTAAATGGATATCTTGAAGAAGATATCTATATGGAACAACCGCTAGGTTTCACATCCTGTGATGATGATCATAAGGTATGCAAGCTGCAAAGGTCCATATATGGACTTAAGCAAGCATCTCGAAGCTGGAATACTCATTTTAATGATGTGTTCAAATTATTTGATTTCATCAAGAATGAGGAGGAGCCATGTATCTTCAAAAAGGTCAATGGGAGCGCTGTTGTCTTCCTCGTATTGTACGTGGATGACATCCTCCTTATTGGGAATGATATTCCCATGTTGACCATAGTTAAAATGTGGTTATCTAAAGAATTCTCCATGAAAGACCTAGGAGAAGCATCCTTTATTCTAGGAAATTAAGGTCTATAGAGATAGACCAAATAGGATGCTAGGACTTTCACAGAAAATGTACATAGAAGAAGTGCTAAAGAGGTTTAGCATGGAAAACTCTAAGAGGGGTTTGGTACCCTTCAGACATGGCATTCATCTTTCCAAGAAGATGTGCCCTAGCACACCTGAGGAAATAGAACACATGAGCAAGATCCCTTATGCTTCAGCAATAGGGAGCCTCTTGTATGCCATGTTATGTACACGATCTGATATAGCCCATGCTGTGAGTGTCACGAGCAGATATCAGTCAAATCCAAATGAAGAATACTGAACTTCTATTAAATGTATCCTTAAGTACTTGAGAAGAACTAAGGACATGTTGTTGGTCTTTAGTAATGGAGAACTCCAAGTCCAGGAATATACAGATTCAAATTTTATGTATGATGTAGATCATCGAAAGTCGACATCTGGGAGTTAGTTTGTGTGCAATGGTGGAGCTATCAGTTAGAAAAGTTTCAAGCAAACAGTGATAGCAGATTCCACCATGGAAGTAGAATACATCGCTGCATCAGAAGCTGCAAAGGAAGCATTCTGGTATGAGAAGTTTGCCACAGAGATCAGAAAGATAGCATCAGATGCCATTCCTCTGTACTGTGACAACAATTGCACCATAGCCCTTGCTAAGGAGCCGAGGTCTCACCAAAAATTCAAGCACATCGAGTGGTGATACCTCCTCATCCATGATTACCTCGAGAAGGATTATGTCGAGGTCAAGAGAGTCGACTCCACAGACAATGCGGTGGATCCGCTTACAAAACCATTGGGCCAGCATAAGATCGAAGCCCACCTTGAGAAGATGGGACTTAGATTTATAGCCAATTAGCTTTAGATCAAGTGGGAGATTGTTAGATATGTTTGTCCTAGAAGTCAGAATTGGCTGACACTTGTAATACACTTTTAGGGGCAAAATTATAATTTTGACTATAAATAATAAAATGGGTTATTTTCTATCATAAATGTGTATTTAATACATTTGACATATTTTCTTGTGAAACTGGTTAAAATTGTTAGATATATGTGCCCTAGAAGCCAGAATTGGCTGACACTTGTAATACACTTTTAGGGGCAAAATTATAATTTTGACTATAAATAATAAAATGGGTTATTTTCTATCATAAATGTGTATTTACTGTCTGTGATACATCCCTTGAGTTAATGGTATTGATAATTCATATTTTCAAGAGTTGAAAATTTAAGACATGAATAATCATTATTAACTCATAAACAGCTCCCGACCATAGGATCATCACGAGGATGGTGATTGATCCGGAAGGTTGGTGTACGAATCGCTTCTCTTTAGTAGATGAGTCTTGAGTCTACGGTGTGGAGACACCGGAGCGAGAGTACAGGTACTCGTTAGAGAACGAGGGCACTGAGCGTGACCACCTCGAGTAGTCATTAGGGAAGTCTACCTTCTCGTCAATGACTGACTCGATGCTGCAGTAGTGTGTCTGGTTCTTTGACCTGAGATGCATCGGCAGTTCACCTTGAGGGTGTTATAGTTTGACTACACCATTACTCGGTCTCCTAGCCATATGAAAACCTGGAGGTGTATGTTGGCTATAGCATGTTCATTGTAGGAACTGGATTGCATCAAGATGGAATCTATCTACCTCGGTGGTAGAGGAGCAGCCCTATGATGATCATGAGAATCAAGTCCAGAAATCCCATGGCCATGGTAGAGTGAAATAATAGAAAGAGTTTCTATTTAGATTTTCACATTGGACTCGAATCGAATGATTACATCATATGACAGAGACTAGGGTTTGACGAGTTCACCTTAACCCTAATCTGATCGGGGCTCAAGATAGAAGAACTTAATCACACAGGTAGCTGCACCAAGAGGTTCGCATTCAGCTCTGATGGGTTGCCACCATATACTGCTAGGTGTCACTGGTGGATTTTGGGAGCAATTAGAATGATTTAGATGATCGATCATTCTAGCTGTTCGAATCAGAAGAGTTCTGATCCATCGAAAGGAGTTTCGATGATGTCTATGATAGAGATCATGACATATCCCATTACCATACAGAACTGAACCTAACTGGGTCACACAAACAAGGGTTTGAATCTGGTGATCATCAATTGAACTGATCTAGTTCAATTGATCTGAATGAGATTCAATTAGGTTCAAGGAAATCGTGCTAGCACTCGATTGAACCTAACGTTCTTCTTTTACTATCATAAATAAGTTGTCCTGACTGAGCCAAAGGAGTTTGTGCTCAATCAGAGGCCTTCATATGGTCTGACTGGAGGTTGTCCAAGTCAGAATAGGTTGTCTTATTTGTAAGACATTACCTGCCATTTTTGGTCACCTGCCATTTCTTGTTCTTTGACTTTGGTCAAAAGTCTACCTTTGACTGGTCAAACGTTGACCATTGACCCTTTGACTTTTGACCACATGTCATGCACCTATTGGAGAGCTGGTGGGGGCCTGTCCCCCTGCCAGAACCTGGCAAGGAGAAGGGCGCACGCCAAGGGTGGCGTGAGCCCAAGTAGGAGGCGCCTAGGAGTCCTTGTTGGACAAGGACTCCACCTCCCTTTAGGATTCCAATTAGAGTTCTACTAAGAATCCAGTTTGACTGGTCTTAGGCACCCTCTAAGGAGGAATCCAGGGGTCTCTATTCCAACCAATCAGATTTAGATCTGATTTCACAAAGGGTTGTGATTGGTTGAGAGGAAGAGGAGTTGGATCACAAGAGGTCTATAAATAAGACCCTGCGCCCAACCCTAATTCCAATGCTATTAGACACGCCCCAAGGCTGCCTCTCCCCTCCTCCTCCATGCCATAGCTTCTTCTCCCCTTGCTCTCCACGTCCAAAAGGTGTTTTGGACTTAGTTTGGTGCGATTCAGATCAAGGAAAGGCGATCAAAAGCAAGAAGGCTGCGCTGCTGCAAAAGGACGACTGCAGATCTTCAAAAGAGTTTTGAAGATCCTCCAGATCAGATCCAGATCTAATTTTTGGAGGTGTGATAGAGAAGAAGAGGATCTCCAGATCCAACCCGAGTGGATACCGGTAGAGGCCAGGCGCTTGCGTGGCTAAGATCCAGAACCTTCCGCTGCAATCAGGATCATCTACAGGGTAATAGGATTACCCAAATCAGGTAAATTAAATTTGATTTAATTTATCTTATTTTATTTTATTTATTAAAATAATAAGAATCAGATCTGAAATATATCAAGATCTGATTAAGATCAAGAGAAAATTTTTGAAATATATCTCTTGATCTAATCAGATCTGAACGAACCTGGACCGGGAAATCAGGATTTCCCTTCAACTGGTATCAGAGCCATGGTTCTAAAATTGTTTAGATCTGATTTTAATTTTATTTTAATTAAAAATAAAGTGATTTCAGATGTCACATGAGATGTGATCAGATCTGAAATCAGAAAAAATTAAAATTAAATGATTTGGATCTAAGAACATGAAGATATGCATGACTAGTTCTAGAATAGAATAGTTCTATAGAATAGTTTTGCATGTCTTTGATTTAATCTGATTAAATCATATTTTAGATCTTCTTATTTACTATTTTCTTGATATTATAAGTGTTATAATAACATCTGATAAAATAGCAAATAAAAATTATTTAATTTTAAATATCATATGAGATATGATTGATGCATGTCTAGACTAGTTGTAGAATAGTTCTACATAATTGTCTAGATTAGAATTTATTTTGATTAGATCAATTTAAATCTAATTTTTTAGATTATTATGAGATAATTTAGATCTGAAAAATATGCATGATTTGATACATGAGATGTATGCAAAATATGCCATGATTAGATCTAAATTTGTATATGAGATATATGATATAGATCTATAAACTGTTTTGTAGTATTGACATGTTCCTGATTAAGGCGTTCCTCTTGGCCGTCCGGTCATAAGAACGAAGAAGGGTTTAAAGGCCCTCTCTTCCCATTCGATGGGGTGTTCTTATGACGTGTAGGGGTGCTGCGTGTTCGTCCTTAATCAGAAACCCAAAACTTACTTTCTGCAAAACCCTAGATCCTGAAACCCTAGGATTTATTGTGCATATTTTGTTTATGAACCCTAACTTAATTAAGAATTAAGTTTATGGAATATTAATTAGGTCTAAAATTGAGAATTTCAGATCTAAGACATATTCATAATACTGGGTTCGGGCTTGGGTAGCTCAATTAGGTCTAAGCGGTTGATCAAACCGAATCAAGAGTTGGTTAGATGGGATCAACAATGCTTAAATTGACCAGCCTAATAGGATTAAGTCTGGGTCAAGATCGAGTCACGATCAAGCAAGACCTAATTAGGCTCAGAGGTTAGAGTCTGGATTGTAGGCTAACCCAATTGGTTCTGACTCAACAATTTGGTGTCTAAGGTAAGTTTGGCACAGACGACCGACTGGTTTTTAATTGGAAGCTACTCGACCTGAATGCGTTCTTGTGCGAGTTAACGGCATATTCCTTCCACCGGTCTCACTTACCTGGCCATATCTGTTGACACAGTTCTGATCTGAGGTGGTCAATAATCCGAGCTGAACCCATGCCACTAGGTTAGTCATAATTGTTATGACTAAGCCAAGTCTAGTTTAATGAGACCTGAATCAATTCTCCCTAAGAAAAGATTAAGTCTGAGGTCTTCCACCATTGTAGATGTGCGGGCCCTTCCCGGGGTTGATTGTTCTCGGCTGGATACAGTGGCTCAGTTGCACCGGGAAGATGCAACCATGTCTATTAGGCATTGGATGCTATGGGCTGGAGGATGAGTTGGGCTCAATATTCCGGATACGGTGAGAGACCCAATTAGGAACCCAGTCTATGCAAATGGTGGGTCTGACTTAACTAAGGAGTGGATCAATATTCCGGATACGGTGAGATTCATGAATTAGAGACCAAGTTTGGGTGCACCATGATTAGAGAATCATTGAACAAGAGTTGTTCACTCATTGGCTAACCCATCACCAATAACTGTTAGGTGAGGTGATGAGTCAGTTGGTGAGACCGCACCACCCACTAGAAATCATTAATCGCGGAGATTTTCGCATCTCTACAGAGGGAGTGTAGGGATCCGAGAAAATAGTGGGAGCTAATTTGTTTAAAAATAAAATCCCTAAATAAATTGGTCAAGTCAAAATTACAGTATCTAACTAGAATCTTTGACTCTCTACAGGAAAATGTCTGCGTCCAACCCACTTGGCACGTATCCTAGGACACACATAGACTGACTGGACCCAATTATAAAGATTGGCTCAGGAACTACAAAATTGTTTTGGGTTCAGAGAAGTTAACACCATGTTTTGGACCAGGACCCTCCCACCTTACCAGCTCGTCCATCCACTGAACAGAGAGCGTCTCTGGAAAAATGGATTGACGAAGATAATAAGGCCAGATACTTACATGTTGGGCTCGATGTCTGATGAGCTCCAGCGCCAACATGAAGATATCGGGACTGCTCGCCAAATGTTGGCTCACCTGCAGGAGATGTTTGGTGAACAGAGTCGCGCAGCCAAATATCAAGTCACGAAATGACTTTTTAAGGCTAAGATGCGTGATGGGCAGTCAGTCCAAGATCACTGTCTGACAATGATCAAGGACATGGAAGAGCTTGAGAAGCTCGGTGTGAAGTTGGACTTGGACTTGCAGAATGATATTATTCTGCAATCCTTGACTGATGCATATGGGCAATTCATCATGAATTACCACATGCATAAACTTCAAAATTCCTTGGCCGAATTGAATGAATATGCTGGTTACCGCTGAGCTTTCTATGAAAGGTTCTAAAGGCTCAGTTCTTGCTATGGAACGGACTTCTTCCAAAAGAAAGTCTTATGGAAAGAAAAAGAAGTCTGTGAAAAAGCAAAAGGTAGGAAGGATCAAAGAAGAAGAAGGCAGAACCGAAGAAGAAGGTCGATGGCAAAGGAAAGTGTTTCCATTGCAACAGCGACGGCCATTGGAAGCGGAACTGCCCTACTTACCTGGCCACCCTGAAAGAACAAGAAGGAAGGTCCTTCTGGAGGTATGCTCGTTATTGAGTCTAACCTTACGGTTTCTTCTGCATCCAGTTGGGTGCTTGACTCTGGTTCTAGTGCTCATCTGTGCACTTCTATGCAGGGTCTTGAGGATAGCAGGAGGCTGAGGGATGGAGACATGATCCTACGCATCGGTAATGGAGCAAGAGTTGCTGCAGTAGCCGTGGGAACATACCCTCTTCGATTACCATCTGGTTTAGACTTAGTTTTAAAAGACTGTTATTATGTGCCTGCAGCTAGCAGGAATTTGATTTCTGTTTCATGCTTAGCACAAGAAGGTTATGTGATCACCTTCTTTAAGGACCATTGTAACATTCTTTATGAAAGAAATAAAATTGCAAATGGTTTCCTTATTAATGGTCTTTATCAGTTACATATTGATGTACCTATTTTAACTATCGAGCAAAACGTGAATGCCAAACGACCTAGGGATAGTCCAAACGACAGATATCTATGGCACCTGAGATTAGGTCATATAGCAGAAGATAGGATTAACAAATTGGAGAAAAATGGGCTATTGAGTCCATTGACTTTTGAGTCATATCCAACTTGTGAATCTTGTCTTCAAGGCAAAATGACTAAACTCCCTTTTGTTGGACATGGGGAGAGGGCCACAGATCTCCTTGCCCTAGTACATACTGATGTGTGCGGCCCATTTGATGTGCCGGCTAGAGGCAATTTTGTCTACTTCATTACCTTTACCGATGATCTGTCTAGGTATGGGTATGTGTATCTTATGAGACACAAGTCTGAAGCCTTTTGAAAAGTTCAAAGAATTCAGACATGAAGTAGAAAAACAAACTGGAAAACCCATTAAGGTTCTTCGATCAGATCGAGGAGGTGAATACCTTAGCCGGGAATTCCTAGACTATCTTAAGGAAAATGGCATAGTCTCTCAATGGACTCCACCAGGAACACCTCAACTCAACGGGGTTTCAGAACGGAGAAATCGGACTCTATTGGATATGGTTCGATCCATGATGAGCTTCACAGACCTCCCTGATTTTCTTTGGGGACATTCATTATTAACTTCAATCTATTTACTGAATAGGGTTCCCTCTAAAACCGTTCCTACCACACCGTATGAGATATGGCACGGTAAGAAACCAAGTCTGAGTCATCTCAGAATTTGGGGTTGTCCGGCTCATGTCAAAAGACAACAAGCGGACAAGTTAGAGTTTAGGTCCTTTAGAGCTCGATTCATAGGATATCCTAAAGAGTCATTAGGATACTATTTCTACATTCCAGAAGACCACAATGTGATTGTGAGTCGACATGCCATCTTTCTTGAAAAATAGTTTATTCAAGATAGCGGCATTGGAAAGCAGATTAAGCTTGATGAGAAAGTCTCACAAGCAGAACGAGCTAAGGACCAAGTTGGAACCAAATCAGGTTGAGCCAATAAGAACACTACCTCCTCCACCTCGTAGATCGGAAAGAGTTTCCCGTCCCCCTGAAAGATACTTAGGTATTATTTCAGAGGAAGTAGAGGAAATGTTCCTCATAGGTAATGGTGCTCATGGTGATGATCCCAAAACCTACAACGAGGCGATATCAGATATCGACTCCGAGAAATGGCTTGAGGCAATGAAGTCAGAAATTGACTCGATGCACTCAAACCAAGTCTGGACCTTGGTAGATCCACCAGAAGGTATAGTACCTATTGGGTGTAAATGGATCTTCAAGAGAAAGATTGGTGCAGATGGGAATGTGGAGACATTCAAGGCTAGACTAGTGGCAAAAGGTTATAGTCAACGCGAAGGCATTGACTATCAGGATACCTTTTCCCCAGTAGCTATGCTAAAATCCATCCGCACATTGCTTGCTGTTGCAGCCTATTTCGATTATGAAATATGGCAAATGGACGTGAAAACGGCATTCCTTAAATGGATATCTTGAGGAAGATATCTATATGGAACAGCCGCTAGGTTTCACATCCAGTGATACTGATCACAAGGTTTGCAAGCTGCAAAGGTCCATATATGGACTTAAGCAAGCATCTCGGAGCTGGAACACTCGTTTCAATGATGTGATCAAAAAGTTTGGTTTCATCAAAAATGAAGAGGAACCATGTGTTTTCAAAAGGGTCAGTGGGAGCGCTGTTGTCTTCCTCGTATTGTACGTGGATGACATCCTCCTTATTGGGAATGATATTCCCATGTTGACATCAGTCAAGATGTGGTTGTCCAAGGAATTCTCCATGAAAGACCTAGGTGAAGCATCCTTTATTCTAGGAATTAAGGTCTATAGGGATAGACCGAATAGGATGCTAGGACTTTCACAGAAGATGTACATAGAGGAAGTACTAAAGAGGTTTAGTATGGAAAACTCTAAGAGGGGATTAATACCCTTCAGACATGGTATTCATCTTTCCAAGAAGATGTGCCCCAGCACACCTGAGGAAATAGAACGCATGAGCAAGATCCCTTATGCTTCTGCAATAGGGAGCCTCATGTATGCCATGCTATGTACACGACCTGATATAGCCCATGCTGTGAGTGTCACAAGCAGATATCAGTCAAATCCAGGTGAAGAACACTGGACTTCTGTGAAATGTATCCTTAAGTACTTGAGAAGAACTAAGGATATGATGTTGGTCTTTGGTAATGGAGAACTCCAAGTTCCAGGGATACACAGACTCGGACTTTCATGTCCGATATAGATGATCGAAAGTCGACATCTGGAAGTCTGTTTGTGTGCAATGGTGGAGCTGTCAGCTGGAAGAGTTCCAAGCAAACTGTGATAGCAGATTCCACCATGGAAGCAGAATATATCGCTGCATCAGAGGCTGCAAAGGAAGCATTCTGGTACAAGAAGTTTGCTGCAGAAATTGGAGTAATGCCATCAGATGCCATTCCTCTTTACTGCGACAACAATGGCGCCATAGCCCTTGCTAAGGAGCCGAGGTCTCACCAGAAGTCCAAGCACATTGAGCGGCGATACCATCCTCATCCGCGATTACCTCGAGAAAGGTTACGTTGAGGTCAAGAGAGTCAACTCCACAGATAATGTGGCAGACCCACTTACAAAGCCGTTGGGCCAGCAGAAGATCGAAGCCCACCTTGAGAAGATGGGACTTAGACTTGTAGCCAATTGGCTTTAGGACAAGTGGGAGATTGTTAGATATATGTGCCCTAGAAGCCAGAATTGGCTGACACTTGTAATACACTTCTAGGGGCAAAATTATAATTTTGACTATAATTAATAAAATGGGTTATTTTCTATCACATATGTGTATTTAGTGTCTGTGATACATCCTTTGAGTTAATGGTAATGATAATTCATATTTTCAAGAGTTGAAAATTTAAGACATGAATAATCATTATTAACTCATAAACAGCTCCCGACCATAGGATCATCACGAGGATGGTGATTGATCCGGAAGGTTGGTGTACGAATCGCTTCTCTTTAGTAGATGAGTCTTGAGTCTACGGTGTGGAGACACCGGAGCGAGAGTACAGGTACTCGTTAGAGAACGAGGGCACTGAGCGTGACCACCTCGAGTAGTCATTAGGGAAGTCTACCTTCTCGTCAATGACTGACTCGATGCTGCAGTAGTGTGTCTGGTTCTTTGACCTGAGATGCATCGGCAGTTCACCTTGAGGGTGTTATAGTTTGACTACACCATTACTCGGTCTCCTAGCCATATGGAACCCTGAGGTGTATGTTGGCTATGACATGTTCATTGTAGGAACTGGATTGCATCAAGATGGGAATCTATCTACCTCGGTGGTAGAGGAGTAGCCCTATGATGATCATGAGAATCAAGTCCAGAAATCCATGGCCATGGTAGAGTGAAATAATAGAAAGAGTTTCTATTTAGATTTTCACATTGGACTCGAATCGAATGATTACATCATATGACAGAGACTAGGGTTTGACGAGTTCACCTTAACCCTAATCTGATCGGGGCTCAAGATAGAAGAACTTAATCACACAGGTAGCTGCACCAAGAGGTTCGCATTCAGCTCTGATGGGTTGCCACCATATACTGCTAGGTGTCACTGGTGGATTTTGGGAGCAATTAGAATGATTTAGATGATCGATCATTCTAGCTGTTCGAATCAGAAGAGTTCTGATCCATCGAAAGGAGTTTCGATGATGTCTATGATAGAGATCATGACATATCCCATTACCATACAGAACTGAACCTAACTGGGTCACACAAACAAGGGTTTGAATCTGGTGATCATCAATTGAACTGATCTAGTTCAATTGATCTGAATGAGATTCAATTAGGTTCAAGGAAATCGTGCTAGCACTCGATTGAACCTAACGTTCTTCTTTTACTATCATAAATAAGTTGTCCTGACTGAGCCAAAGGAGTTTGTGCTCAATCAGAGGCCTTCATATGGTCTGACTGGAGGTTGTCCAAGTCAGAATAGGTTGTCTTATTTGTAAGACATTACCTGCCATTTTTGGTCACCTGCCATTTCTTGTTCTTTGACTTTGGTCAAAAGTCTACCTTTGACTGGTCAAACGTTGACCATTGACCCTTTGACTTTTGACCACATGTCATGCACCTATTGGAGAGCTGGTGGGGGCCTTGTCCCCCTGCCAGAACCTGGCAAGGAGAAGGGCGCACGCCAAGGGTGGCGTGAGCCCAAGTAGGAGGCGCCTAGGAGTCCTTGTTGGACAAGGACTCCACCTCCCTTTAGGATTCCAATCAGAGTTCTACTAAGAATCCAGTTTGACTGGTCTTAGGCGCCCTCTAAGGAGGAATCCAGGGGTCTCTATTCCAACCAATCAGATTTAGATCTGATTTCACAAAGGGTTGTGATTGGTTGAGAGGAAGAGGAGTTGGATCACAAGAGGTCTATAAATAAGACCCTGCGCCCAACCCTAATTCCAATGCTATTAGATACGCCCCAAGGCTGCCTCTCCCCTCCTTCTCCATGCCATAGTCTCTCTTCTCCCCTTGCTCTCCACGTCCAAAAGGTGTTTTGGACTTAGTTTGGTGCGATTCAGATCAAGGAAAGGCGATCAAAAGCAAGAAGGCTGCGCTGCTGCAAAAGGACGACTGCAGATCTTCAAAAGAGTTTTGAAGATCCTCCAGATCAGATCCAGATCTGATTTTTGGAGGTGTGATAGAGAAGAAGAGGATCTCCAGATCCAACCCGAGTGGATACCGGTAGAGGCCAGGCGCTTGCGTGGCTAAGATCCAGAACCTTCCGCTGCAATCAGGATCATCTACAGGGTAATAGGATTACCCAAATCAGGTAAATTAAATTTGATTTAATTTATCTTATTTTATTTTATTTATTAAAATAATAAGAATCAGATCTGAAACATATCAAGATCTGATTAAGATCAAGAGAAAATTTTTGAAATATATCTCTTGATCTAATCAGATCTGGACGAACCTGGACCGGGAAATCAGGATTTCCCTTCAGAGTCCCCGACTATTTGACCACATGTGATGCTACACATACTTGGAGATAGAAACTAGGGTTTGACGAGTTCACCTTAACCCTAATCTGATCGGGGCTCAAGATAGAAGAACTTAATCACACAGGTAGCTGCACCAAGAGGTTCGCATTTTCAGCTCTGATGGGTTGCCACCATATACTGCTAGGTGTCACTGGTGGATTTTGGGAGCAATTAGAATGATTTAGATGATCGATCATTCTAGCTGTCTGAATCAGAAGAGTTCTGATCCATCGAAAGGAGTTTCGATGATGTCGATGATAGAGATCATGACATATCCCATTACCATATAGAACTGAACCTAACTGGGTCACACAAACAAGGGTTTGAATCTGGTGATCATCAATTGAACTGATCTAGTTCAATTGATCTGAATGAGATTCAATTAGGTTCAAGAAAATCATGCTAGCACTCGATTGAACCTAACGTTCTTCTTTTGCTATCATAAATAAGTTGTCCTGTCTGAGCCAAAGGAGTTTGTGCTCAATCAGAGGCCTTCATATGGTCTGACTGGAGGTTGTCCAAGTCAGAAAAGGTTGTCTTATTTATGAGACATTACCTGCATTTTTGGTCACCTGCCATTTCTTGTTCTTTGACTTTGGTCAAAAGTCTACCTTTGACTGGTCAAACGTTGACCATTGACCCTTTGACTTTTGACCACATGTCATGCACCTATTGGAGAGCTGGTGGGGGCTTGTCCCCCTGCCAGAACCTGGCAAGGAGAAGGGGCACGCATGCCAAGGAGGCGTGTGCCCAAGTTGGAGGCGCCTAGGAGTCCCTGTTGGACCGGGACTCCATCTCCTTTTTGGATTCCAATTAGAGTTCTCCTAAGAACCAGTTTGACTGGTCTTAGGCGCCTCTAAGGAGAATCCAGGGGTCTCTAGGGATCTATTCATCCACCAATCAGATTTAGATCTGATTTCACAAAGGGTTGTGATTGGTTGGGAGAAGAGGAGTTGGATCACAGAAGGTCTATAAATAAGACCCTGCGCCCAACCCTAATTCCAATTTCTATTAGCCCACCCCAAGGCTGCCTCTCCCCTCCTCTCCATGCCATCCTTCTCCTCTCTTGCTCTCCACGTCCAAAAGTTTTTGGACTTTAGGTTGGTGCGATTCAGATCAAAGAAAAGGCGATCAAAAGCAAGAAGGCTGCGCTGCTGCAAAGGACGACTGCTGATCTTCAAAAGGAGTTTTGAAGATCCTCCAGATCAGATCCAGATCTGATTTTTGGAGATGTGATAGAGAAGAAGAGGATCTCCAGATCCAACCCGAGTGGATACCGGTAGAGGCCAGGCACTTGCGTGGCTAGATCCAGAACCTTCCGCTGCAATATAGGATCATCAACGGGTAATAGGATTACCCA
>QRFJ01001399.1:119780-221556 GCA_006176705.1 Cocos nucifera | reverse complement strand
CCTCTTTAGTACTTCGCTTATGGTACATTTTCTGTGAAGTCCTAGCATCCTATTCGGTCCTATCCATAGACCTTAATCCTAGGAATAAAGATGCTCACCTAGGTCTTTCATGGAGACTTCCTTAGACAACCACACCTTGACTGATGTCAACATGGGAATATCATTCCAAAGGAGGATTCATCCACGTACAAAATTACGAGAAGACAACAGCCGCGTCCACGACCCTTTTGAAAACACATGGTTCCTCTTCATTTTTGATGAAACCAAACTTTTTGATCACATCATTGAAAACGAGTGTTTCCAGTCCGAGATGCTTGTCTAAGTCCATATATGGACCTTGCAGCTTGCAAAACCTTGTGATCAGTCAATCACTGGATGTGAAAACTAAGCGGCCTGTCCCATTATAGATAGTCTTCCCTCAAGTATCTTTAAGGAATGCCGTTTTCACTATCCATTTACCATATTTCATAATCGAAATAGGCTGCAACGGCAAGCATGTGCGGATGGATTTTTAGCATAGCTACCGGGGAAAAGTATCCTGATAGTCAATGCCTTCACCGTTGACTATACCCTTTTGCCAACCGTCTAGCCTTGAATGTCTCAACATCCCATCTGCACAATCTCTCTTTGAAAGATTCATTTACACCCATATAGTACTATACTTCTGGTGGATCTACAAAGTCCCAGACTTGGTTTTGAGTGCATCGAGTCATTTCTGACTTCATTGCCTCAAGCCATTTCTCGGAGTGCATATCTGATATCACCTCGTTGTAGGTTTTGGGATCATCAACCATGAGCACCATTACCTATGAGGAAATTTTCTACGTCCTCTGAAATAATACCTAAGTATCTTTCAGAGGACGGGAAAACTCTTTCCGATCTCTGAGGCTGGAGGAAGGTTAGTGTCTCTTATTGGCTCATCCTGATTTGGGTTCCACTTGGTCCTTAAAGCTCTTTCCTGCTTGTGAGGCGTTCTCCTCATCAAGCTTAATCTACTTTCAATGCCACATCTTGAATAAACTGTTTCAGAAATATGCGCATGGTCGATCTTCACATCATCAATTGTGGTCTTTTGATTGTAGAAATAGTATCCTAATGACTCTTAGGTATCCTATGAATCGAGCTCTAAATGGACCTAAATTCTAACTTTCCACTTGTTATTTTTGACATAAGCCGGACTCCCCAAAGTCCCCGACGATGATCCCAAACTTGGTTTCTTACCGTGCAATATCTCATACGGGTGGGTAGGAATGGTTTTAGGGAAACCCTATTCACTACATATGATTGATGTTAATAATGAATGTCCCCCAAAGAAAACTCTGGGAGGGTCTATGAAAGCTCATCATGGACTCGAACCAATCCAATAGAGTCTGATTTCTTCGTTCTGAAACCCCGTTAGTTGAGGTGTTCCTGGTGAGTCCATTGAGAGACTATCGCCATTTTCCTTAAAGATAGTGCTAGGATTCCTGACTAAGGTTATTCACCTCTCCGATCTGATCGAAGAACCTTCCATGGGTTATCCAGTTTATTTTCTACTCATGTCTGAATTCTTTGAACTTTTCAAGCTTCAGACTTTGTCCTAAGAATACCCATATCCCATACCTAGACAGTCATCGATAAAGGTAATGAATTAACAAATTGCCTCTAGCCGGCACATCGAATGGGCCAGCACAATCAGTATGTACTAGGGCAAGGAGATTTGTGGCCCTCTCCCATGTCAACAAAAGGGAGTTTAGTCCTTTTGGGCCTTGAAGACAAATTCAACAAGTTGGATATGAACCTCAAAGTCAATGGACTCATATCCCATTTTTTCCTCCAATTTGTTACTATCTCTGCTGATATGACTAATTAGTATGGAAAACTCTAAGAGGGGATTAATACCCTTCAGACATGGTATTCATCTTTCCAAGAAGATGTGCCCCAGCACACCTGAGGAAATAGAACGCATGAGCAAGATCCCTTATGCTTCTGCAATAGGGAGCCTCATGTATGCCATGCTATGTACACGACCTGATATAGCCCATGCTGTGAGTGTCACAAGCAGATATCAGTCAAATCCAGGTGAAGAACACTGGACTTCTGTGAAATGTATCCTTAAGTACTTGAGAAGAACTAAGGATATGATGTTGGTCTTTGGTAATGGAGAACTCCAAGTCCAGGGATACACAGACTCGGACTTTCATGTCCGATATAGATGATCGAAAGTCGACATCTGGAAGTCTGTTTGTGTGCAATGGTGGAGCTGTCAGCTGGAAGAGTTCCAAGCAAACTGTGATAGCAGATTCCACCATGGAAGCAGAATATATAGCTGCATCAGAGGCTGCAAAGGAAGCATTCTGGTACAAGAAGTTTGCTGCAGAAATTGGAGTAATGCCATCAGATGCCATTCCTCTTTACTGCGACAACAATGGCGCCATAGCCCTTGCTAAGGAGCCGAGGTCTCACCAGGGTTCAAGCAGGTCAAGAGAGTGATAATGTGGCAGACCCACTTACAAAGCCGTTGGGCCAGCAGAAGATCGAAGCCCACCTTGAGAAGATGGGACGTAGACTTATAGCCAATTGGCTTTAGGACAAGTGGGAGATTGTTAGATATATGTGCCCTAGAAGCCAGAATTGGCTGACACTTGTAATACACTTCTAGGGGCAAAATTATAATTTTGACTATAATTAATGAAATGGGTTATTTTCTATCACATATGTGTATTTAGTGTCTGTGATACATCCTTTGAGTTAATGGTAATGATAATTCATATTTTCAAGAGTTGAAAATTTAAGACATGAATAATCATTATTAACTCATAAACAGCTCCCGACCATAGGATCATCACGAGGATGGTGATTGATCCGGAAGGTTGGTGTACGATCGCTTCTCTTTAGTAGATGAGTCTTGAGTCTACGGTGTGGAGACACCGGAGCGAGAGTACAGGTACTCGTTAGAGAACGAGGGCACTGAGCGTGACCACCTCGAGTAGTCATTAGGGAAGTCTACCTTCTCGTCAATGACTGACTCGATGCTGCAGTAGTGTGTCTGGTTCTTTGACCTGAGATGCATCGGCAGTTCACCTTGAGGGTGTTATAGTTTGACTACACCATTACTCGGTCTCCTAGCCATATGGAACCCTGAGGTGTATGTTGGCTATAGCATGTTCATTGTAGGAACTGGATTGCATCAAGATGGAATCTATCTACCTCGGTGGTAGAGGAGTAGCCCTATGATGATCATGAGAATCAAGTCCAGAAGCCCATGGCCATGGTAGAGTGAAATAATAGAAAGAGTTTCTATTTAGATTTTCACATTGGACTCGAATCGAATGATTACATCATATGACAGAGACTAGGGTTTGACGAGTTCACCTTAACCCTAATCTGATCGGGGCTCAAGATAGAAGAACTTAATCACACAGGTAGCTGCACCAAGAGGTTCGCATTCAGCTCTGATGGGTTGCCACCATATACTGCTAGGTGTCACTGGTGGATTTTGGGAGCAATTAGAATGATTTAGATGATCGATCATTCTAGCTGTTCGAATCAGAAGAGTTCTGATCCATCGAAAGGAGTTTCGATGATGTCTATGATAGAGATCATGACATATCCCATTACCATACAGAACTGAACCTAACTGGGTCACACAAACAAGGGTTTGAATCTGGTGATCATCAATTGAACTGATCTAGTTCAATTGATCTGAATGAGATTCAATTAGGTTCAAGGAAATCGTGCTAGCACTCGATTGAACCTAACGTTCTTCTTTTACTATCATAAATAAGTTGTCCTGACTGAGCCAAAGGAGTTTGTGCTCAATCAGAGGCCTTCATATGGTCTGACTGGAGGTTGTCCAAGTCAGAATAGGTTGTCTTATTTGTAAGACATTACCTGCCATTTTTGGTCACCTGCCATTTCTTGTTCTTTGACTTTGGTCAAAAGTCTACCTTTGACTGGTCAAACGTTGACCATTGACCCTTTGACTTTTGACCACATGTCATGCACCTATTGGAGAGCTGGTGGGGGCCTGTCCCCCTGCCAGAACCTGGCAAGGAGAAGGGCGCACGCCAAGGGTGGCGTGAGCCCAAGTAGGAGGCGCCTAGGAGTCCTTGTTGGACAAGGACTCCACCTCCCTTTTGGATTCCAATCAGAGTTCTACTAAGAATCCAGTTTGACTGGTCTTAGGCACCCTCTAAGGAGGAATCCAGGGGTCTCTATTCCAACCAATCAGATTTAGATCTGATTTCACAAAGGGTTGTGATTGGTTGAGAGGAAGAGGAGTTGGATCACAAGAGGTCTATAAATAAGACCCTGCGCCCAACCCTAATTCCAATGCTTCAATTGAGAAACCCACGCCCCAAGGCTGCCTCTCCCCTCCTTCTCCATGCCATAGTCTCTTCTCCCCTTGCTCTCCACGTCCAAAAGGTGTTTTGGACTTAGGTTGGTGCGATTCAGATCAAGGAAAGGCGATCAAAAGCAAGAAGGCTGCGCTGCTGCAAAAGGACGACTGCAGATCTTCAAAAGAGTTTTGAAGATCCTCCAGATCAGATCCAGATCTGATTTTTGGAGGTGTGATAGAGAAGAAGAGGATCTCCAGATCCAACCCGAGTGGATACCGGTAGAGGCCAGGCGCTTGCGTGGCTAAGATCCAGAACCTTCCGCTGCAATCAGGATCATCTACAGGGTAATAGGATTACCCAAATCAGGTAAATTAAATTTGATTTAATTTATCTTATTTTATTTTATTTATTAAAATAATAAGAATCAGATCTGAAACATATCAAGATCTGATTGAGATCAAGAGAAAATTTTTGAAATATATCTCTTGATCTAATCAGATCTGGACGAACCTGGACCGGGAAATCAGGATTTCCCTTCAACTGCTAGACATTCTTTTTTTACTACAGAATCCCGAGTTCACCTTAACCCTAATCTGATCGGGGCTCAAGATAGAAGAACTTAATCACACAAGTAGCTGCACCAAGAGGTTCATTTTCAATTTTGATGGGTTGCCACCATATACTGCTAGGTGTCACTGGTGGATTTTGGGAGCAATTAGAATGATTTAGATGATCGATCATTCTAGTTGTCTGAATTAGAAGAGTTCTGATCCATCGAAAGGAGTTTCGATGATGTCGATGATGGAGATCATGACATATCCCATTACCATATAGAACTGAACCTTACTGGATCACACAAACAAAGGTTTGGATCTAGATATCATCAATTGGACTAACCTAGTTCAATTGATTTGAATTAGATTCAATTAGGTTTATGAAAATCATGCTAGCATACGATTGAACCTAATGTTCTCCTTTTATTATCATTAAAAGTTGTCTTGACCGAGCCAAATATGTTTATGCTCACTCAGATACCTTTACTTGATCTGACTGGAGCTTGTTCAAGTCAGAAAAGGGTTGTCCTAATTTATGAGATAAATTTGAGACAACACCTACCATTTTCTGTTACCTACTAATTCTTGTCCTTTGACTTGGTGAAATGTTGACCTTTGACCCTTAGACATCTGCCCATGTGTTATGCACTTATTGGAGAGTAGATAGGGTCTTGTCTCCTTACTAGAATTTGGAAAGAAAGGGGTGCATGCCTAGGATGGCGTGCGCCCATGGATAGGGATACCTGGAGTCCCATACGGATGCGACTCCAAGTTGCTTCTTGGATTCAACTTAGGTGACCCTTACCTATAGACTTTGATCAGTCTTAGGCACCATCTAAAGATAAATTTATGGGACTCTTATCTAATTGGATCAGGTGATGTCATCCCACCAATCTGATTTAGATCTGATTGCACGAAGCAATGTAATTGGCTGGGATGATGTGGCACTGCATGGCACAGAAGGGTCTATAAATAAACCCTGTCTGTGCCCAACTTCAAGAGAGTTTCTCTTAGCCCTTGCCCCAAGGCTACCCCTCTCCCTCCTCCATGCCATCTTCTAATCCTCTCTGTCCTCTCCATGCCCAAGAAATGTTGGGCTCCAGTTTGGTGCAATCCAGGCAAAAAAAAGCTAATGAGAAAGGAAGAAGGCAGCACTGCTGCAGAGACGACTGCTGATCTTCAGAAGGAGTTTTAGAGATCCTCCAAATCAGATCTAGATCTAATTATTGGAGAGGTGATAAAGAAGGAGAAAAGCTCTAGATCCAGTCCAAGTGGATACCGATAGAGGTCAGGTACTTGCGTGGCTAGATCCAGAACCTCAGGCAATCAGTAGGATCATCAAAGGGTAATCAGATTACCCACATCAAGATATAAAATAAATTAAATTTAATTTAATTTATTTTTATTTTATTAGATCTATAAAATTAGATCTAAAATATCTCAGATCTGATATGGATGCTTGAAAATTTTTTTTGAAATATCTCTCTTGATCCGATTAGATCTGAACGAATTCGATCTGGGAAATCAGGATTTCTCCTTCAGACAGTACCAGATAATTTTTGTCCTAGAGGAGCACTTTATATACATGATCCAACATCGCCATCAATTTCAGCATCATCAAAAATATGCCTAGGCACCATCCTCACAACAACACCTCATTGAGGCTCCAAGGGATCACTAACGTAGAAGACTTGACTAGCTTAGGAGGCAAGTATATATGATTCTCCAGTGCGGAGATGGCGTTGCATGTTAACGAGTGTAGAACCACACTCATCAGTCTTCATCTCTGACTCTAATAAGGTGTCAAACCAATTGCACTTCATCAATGCAATTCTTTCTTTTGAATAATAGTCCAAGATGACTATCTTCTCCGCCATGCCATAACAGTTCAAATCATCCGTACGAGGCTGTGAATCCCTTAAGCTCGCATAATACCCAATGGTGGTGCTCAACATCATGCCATTATTTTATGTTGCCATGTTTATGGATTTGCTATGAATATTAAACCTACAGTCATTAATGATGAGCTATTTATACTCATGCATAGTACGATTAGGATCCATTGAAAGAGCACGTACTTTAGGGCTCACATCATCGAGCGGTAATCTCCACACCTAATTAAGAAGATGACACCGAATTAGTAAACATGTTCAAATAAGTTGCACAAGACTAGAATAAATAATCACTTACATGATCTTTGAATCATTCAGAAAATTCTTTGCTATACATTTTTTCTTTCTCCCGCATACTTAGAGCATTGTATTTTACTCTAGTGATCTCATTATGTTTGATGCATGCACAAAGAACAAATTTAAGTATAATTAGATATTTTTTTCTAATTATTATGAAATAAATAGGGTTGAGTGACTCATCTTATGTACGGCTCAATGACATCACAGTTGATGAGTACGTAGCGGTGCGTCTTATCCCTTTCCTCAATGCTTAAATTAGTGAGGTGGTATGAAGTGGAAAGTCCACCTGACTGTGGAATGAATTCAAATGTAGGTTCAATTGGCTCATACTAATCATCCTGATTATTTATTGATCGATTATGACGTGTCTTGAGCTTGTTTAAGTACATGGTCCAAAAATCCATATACTCTTGATCCAAATAATCTTCTCCAGATAATTCATATTTCTTATATAAGATTTCAGAGTTTGAATATTCCTCTCAATAGGATACATCCATCGACGGAACACTGGACCTCCAAATGCAACTTCCCCCGCAAGGTGCATGGTGAGATGCATCATAACTATGAAAAATGATGATAGAAATATCTTCTCTAGATCACATAACATAGTTACCATCCTTGCCTTCATTTTCTTCATGTCTTTCTTAAGCAACCTCTTTGCATAAATATCTTTGTAAAAGTTGCAAAGATGAATAATAGTCATTTTGATATTTTTTGACAACACACTATGAATAGCTATTGGGATCAATTCTTGCATCAGCACATAATAATCATGAGTCTTCAATCTCCCAAGATTGACATCCTTACTATTCACACGCTTTGATATATTGCTTGAGTATCCATCTGGGATCTTTATGTTCTCCAACATAAAGAAATATGGACCATTTGGAGGCATTCATAACATAGCATGCATGAGAGAGCCTCCACTATTCTCTTCCTACCAGCTTTGGATGGAGTGATCTCCTAATATCCTATTCTTTCAAGTCAACTCAAGAATTTAATGTTAGATATGTATACCCTAGAAGCCAGAATTGGCTGACACTTATAATATACTTCTAGGGGCAAAATTATAATTTTGACTATAAATAATAAAATAGATTATTTTCTATCACATATGTGTATTTAGTGTCTGTGATACATCCTTTGAGTTAATGGTAATGATAATTCTTAATTTCAAGAGTTGAAAATTTAAGACAAGAATTTTCATTATTAACTCATAAAATACTCCTGACCATAGGATCATCATTGAGGATGGTGATTGATCCGGAAGGTTAGTGTACAATCATTTTTTTATAGTAGATGAGTCTTGAGTCTACGGTGTAGAGACATCCGGAGCGAGAGTACAGATACTCGTTAGAGAATGAGGGCACTAAGCGTGACCACCTCGAGCAGTCATAAGAAAGTCTACCTTCTCATCGATGACTGACTCGAAGCTGTAGTGGTGTGTCTGATTCTTTGACCTGAGGTGCATCAGCAGTTCACCTTGAGGGTGTTATAGTTTGACTACACCATGACTCGATCTCCTAGCCATTCGAAACCCTGAGGTGTATGTTGGCTATAGCATGTTCATTGTAGGAATTGGATTGCACCAAGAGGGAATCTATCTACCTCAGTGGATGAGGAGCAGCCCTATGATGATCATGAGAATCAAGTCCATAAATCCATAGCCATGGCAGAGAGTGAAATAATAGAAAGAGTTTCTATTATGATTTTCACATTGGACTTGAATCGAATGATTAAATCATATGATAGAAATTAGGATTTGATAAGTTTACCTTAAACCTAATCTGATTGGAGCTTAAGATAGAAGAATTTAATCACACAAGTAGCTACACCAAGAGGTTCATTTTCATTTTTGATGGGTTGCCACCATATATTGCTATATATCACTGGTGGATTTTGGGAGCAATTAGAATAATTTAGATGATCGATCATTCCAGTTGTCTAAATCAAAAGAGTTCTGATCCATCGAAAGAAGTTTCGATGATGTCGATGATGGAGATCATGACATATCCCATTACCATACAAAACTGAACCTAACTGGGTCACACAAATAAGGGTTTGGATCTGAATATCATCAATTAAACTAACCCAATTCAGTTGATTTGAATTAGATTCAATTAGGTTCAAGAAAATCATGCTAGCACACGATTGAGCCTAACGTTCTCCTTCTATTATCATTAAAAGTTGTCTTGACTGAGCCAAATATGTTTATGCTCACTTAGGTACCTTTATCTGGTCTGATTAGAGCTTGCCTAGGTCAGAAAAGGGTTGTCTTAATTTATGAGATAAATTTGAGACAATACCTACCATTTTCCATTACCTGTTAATTTTTGTCCTTTGACTTTGGTCAACGTTAACCTTTGCCCTGACACCTGCCCATTATCATGCACCCATAGGAGAGACTATGACAAGCCACCTACCTTGTAGGTAGAATGGAGGGTGCATGCCTAGGATGGCGTATCCCCTATGTGGATAAACACTAGAGTCCCATACGGATGGAACTCCAAGTTGCTTCTTAGATTCAACCTAAGTGACCCTTACCTATAGACTTTGACCAGTCCTAGGCGCCATCTAAGGATGATATCTATGGGCTCTTATCTGATTGAATTTCAAGTGATGTCACCCCATCAATCAGAAATTTAGATTCTGATTGTTATTGAAGAACGTGATTGGCAGATGATGCCTGTATGGCGCAGCGGGTCTATAGATAAACCTATCTGCGCCCAACCTAAGAGAGTTCCTCTTAGCCCATGCCCAAGGACATTCTCCCTCCCCTCATCCATGCCATCTTTCGCATCCTCTCTCTCTTCTCCACACCCAAGAAAAGTTGGGCTTCAGTTTGGTGCGATCCAAGCAAGGAAAGGATGACTGAGAAAGAACAAGGCAGCCACTAACTGTTAGAGATGATTGCTAATCTTCAGAAGGAGTTTAGAAGATCCTCTAAATCAGATCTAGATCTAATTTTTGGTGACATGATAAAGAATGAGAAGATCTCTAGATCTGATCTAAGTGAATATCGGTAGAGGCCAGGCGCTTGCATGGCTAGATCCAGAACCTCAGGCAATCAGCAGGATCATCAAAGGATAATCGGATTACCCAAATTAAGGTAACATTAATTTAGATTTAATTTAATTTAATTTTTTTATTCATTAGATCATTAAATTAGATATGAAATATATCAGATATGATTTAGATCTAAGAAGAAATTTTTTAAAATATGCTTCTCGATCAATCAGATTTGAAACGAACCTGACAGGAAAATCAAGATTTCTCCTTCTTCACTGGCATCAGAGCCAGTTGCATAAAATTTTATTCAAATCTAATTTAATCTGATAAATTTAGTGATTTTTAGATATTCACTTGGAGATGTGATTTAAATCTAAAATAAAATTAAAAAAATTAAAAACTTAATTATCTAGATTTAAATGTATGAAGATTACATAATAGATTAGAATAGAAATTTGTTCTATGTATAGTCTAGTATAATCATAATTTTTATTTTGATTAATTATAATTTTAAGATCTATTTATTTACTATTTTTTGATCTATAAAATATTTATAATCAAATCTAAAATAAAAAAAATAATCTATATTTAATTTCTTATATGAATATGTAGTTGCATGTTTAGAAACTAGGTTGTAAAAAGTTCTACAAAGGTCTAGATTAAATTTATTTTGATGTGATTCAAATTTATTTAATTTTTATTATTTAGAGATAATTTAGATCTAAAAAATAGTGTATTTTGACAAAACATATTTTTAATTAGAATTAATATTTTATATGAGATATATGCTTAGATCTAATTAGTTTGTAGATGGTTGATTTTTGTTTTAAGCATTCTCCCGGCCGTCTGGTCATTAGAAACAAAGTAGGGGTTTAAAGATCCATCTCCTTCCCATTCGATGATGGTTTCTTATGATGTGTAGGGGTTGTTGCAATGTTCGCCCTTTAATTAAAAATCGATATTTTTGTGCAAAAATCCTGATCCTGAATCCTAGGATCTTTATTTACATATTTTATTTATGGCCCTAAACTTAATTAGAATTAAGATTATAAAATTTATTAATTAGGTTCTAAAATTAAGAATTTTAGATCTAAGACATATATAAAAATTGAATTCGGGCTTTGGTAGCTCAATTAGGTTTCTAGCGATTGATCAAATCGAATCAAGAGTTGGTTAGATGAGGATCAACACTGCTAAAATTGACCAAACCTAATAGGATTAAGTCTTTGAGTCAAGATCGAAGTCCACATGAGTGATCGATTCAAGTTAAGACCTAAATTAGCTTAGTTGGTTAGGTCTGGATTTGTAGGGCTAACCAATTGGTTCTGGCTCAATTAATTTTGTATCTAAGGTAAGTTTGGCAGAGATACGATCTGACTGGTTTTTAATTCGGGAGTACTCGATTTCGAAGCATTCTTTATCGAGTTTTAATGCAATCCCTTTCCATCCCCATGGATGTTCTGTCATGATGGAGGTGTGCATACATCATAATCAGACTAGTAGTCATGGATGACTATTCAAGTCCCTTAAGCACCGAATAATCTTTGCGGATCTAGCCACCGGATAAAGGTTGGTAGTCTATGGTTTAACAGTATTAGTTGCAGAAAAACACTGTCTATTAGGGATTAGTTGTAATTGCAAGGATTAATTGGGCTCAATATATACGTGAGAACTTTAATCCTCTGTCAAATGATGGATTCCTAAGTCTGCATACCGAACATTTGAGATTCATGAAATTATTGAATCAAGTTAGGAACCACCATGATTAAAATCATGTCCAGGTTTTTCATCTTACTCCCTTACCAATAACTTTTAGGTGAATGAAGTAGTCTCTGACTACCAATGAAATCATCATTGGAGAATTTTACATCTCTCTACAGAGAGTGTAGGACCAGTTAGTGGGGAGTATTATTTAAAATAAAAATAATAAATAGGTAAGGTCTAATTTATATTCTAAGAACTTGATCATAAAAAAATTCTGCCATTCCAACCAATAGCATATCAGGACACCCCATAGATGATCAAGAAAATTACAAGGATTTTCCTAACTTTGCTTTTTTTATTTAAGAGCAATTGTACTGGTAAGATCATTATGTCGGATAGCAAAGAAGCCCTATTAAGTGGACGAACGAGAATAACCAAGACTAGAACCATTATGGTCGAGTGGTCTTCGTGCACAGTATCAGGACTGCTCAAAATGTGGATCAATGGATGTTGTAAAGAGCTGCAAAGAAAGTCACTAAATGACTATTTATCTAAAATCTAATGGAAGTTAGATCACTATTGATTCGGCAAAAACTTGACTTGATGATCACTGTTGCAATGTTACGACCGATGACAATACCATCTACTACAAATAAACTTCAAAATTTCTTGGCCGAACTTATGAACATGCTGGTTACCGCTGAGCTTTCATGAAAGGTTCTAAAGGCTCAGTTGCTTGCTATGAATTGAACTTCTTCCAAGGGAAAGTCTTTAGAAAGAAGAAAAAGTCTACAAAAAAAAGGAAGGTTTGGAAGGAGGAAAGAAGAAGAAAAGGCAGGAGCTGATTGAGAGCGCTGACAAGGGAGTTATTTTCATTACAACACCCCGGCCATTAAGAAGCCAGAACTGCCCTACTTTACCTTGACCACCCTTAAGAAAGAAGGAGGCAGGGACTTCTAAAGGTATGCCGTTATGAGTCTACTTTTACAGTCTTCTACATCCAGTTGGAGTGCTTGACCAGTTCTCATGCTCACTATGTGCATTCTATGCAGGGTCTTGAGGATAGGCAGGAGGCTGAGGATGGTTGAGATGATCCTACGCATCGAAAATAAATGCAAGAGTCTACCAGGCCATGGAACATACCCTCTTTGACTACCATCTTATTTAGACTAGTGTTAAAAAGACTGTTATTATGTCGACAGCAGCAAGAATAGATTTTCTATTTTATTGCCTTGCATTTAGAAGCTGTGGTTAATTAGTTTCTTAAGGACCATTTGTAACATTTCTTATGAAAGAAATAAAATTGCAGTGGTCCTTATTATGACTTTATCAGCTACATATTGATGTACCTATTCTAACTATCGAGCAAAACGTGAATGCCAAACGACCTAGGGATAGTCCAAACGACAGATATCTATGGCACCTGAGATTAGGTCATATAGCAGAAGATAGGATTAACAAATTGGAGAAAAATGGGCTATTGAGTCCATTGACTTTTGAGTCATATCCAACTTGTGAATCTTGTCTTCAAGGCAAAATGACTAAACTCCCTTTTGTTGGACATGGGGAGAGGGCCACAGATCTCCTTGCCCTAGTACATACTGATGTGTGCGGCCCATTTGATGTGCCGGCTAGAGGCAATTTTGTCTACTTCATTACCTTTACCGATGATCTGTCTAGGTATGGGTATGTGTATCTTATGAGACACAAGTCTGAAGCTTTTGAAAAGTTCAAAGAATTCAGACATGAAGTAGAAAAACAAACTGGAAAACCCATTAAGGTTCTTCGATCAGATCGAGGAGGTGAATACCTTAGCCGGAAATTCCTAGACTATCTTAAGGAAAATGGCATAGTCTCTCAATGGACTCCACCAGGAACACCTCAACTCAACGGGGTTTCAGAATGGAGAAATCGGACTCTATTGGATATGGTTCGATCCATGATGAGCTTCACAGACCTCCCTGATTTTCTTTGGGGACACTTCATTGTTAACTTCAATCTTATCTTACTGAATAGGGTTCCCTCTAAAACCGTTCCTACCACACCGTATGAGATATGGCACGGTAAGAAACCAAGTCTGAGTCATCTCAGAATTTGGGGTTGTCCGGCTCATGTCAAAAGACAACAAGCGGACAAGTTAGAGTTTAGGTCCTTTAGAGCTCGATTCATAGGATATCCTAAAGAGTCATTAGGATACTATTTCTACATTCCAGAAGACCACAATGTGATTGTGAGTCGACATGCCATCTTTCTTGAAAAATAGTTTATTCAAGATAGCGGCATTGGAAAGCAGATTAAGCTTGATGAGAAAGTCTCACAAGTAGAACGAGCTAAGGACCAATTGGAACCAAATCAGGTTGAGCCAATAAGAACACTACCTCCTCCACCTCGTAGATCGGAAAGAGTTTTCCCGTCCCCCTGAAAGATACTTAGGTATTATTTCAGAGGAAGTAGAGAAAATGTTCCTCGTAGGTAATGGTGCTCATGGTGATGATCCCAAAACCTACAACGAGGCGATATCAGATATCGACTCCGAGAAATGGCTAGAGGCAATGCAAGTCAGAAATTGACTCGATGCACTCAAACCAAGTCTGGACCTTGGTAGATCCACCAGAAGGTATAGTACCTATTGGGTGTAAATGGATCTTCAAGAGAAAGATTGGTGCAGATGGGAATGTGGAGACATTCAAGGCTAGACTAGGTGGCAAAAGGTTATAGTCAACGCGAAGGCATTGACTATCAGGATACCTTTTCCCAGTAGGCTATGCTAAAATCCATCCGCACATTGCTTGCTGTTGCAGCCTATTTCGATTATGAAATATGGCAAATGGACGTGAAAACGGCATTCTTAAATGGATATCTTGAGGAAGATATCTATATGGAACAGCCGCTAGGTTTCACATCCAGTGATACTGATCACAAGGTTTGCAAGCTGCAAAGGTCCATATATGGACTTAAGCAAGCATCTCGGAGCTGGAACACTCGTTTCAATGATGTGATCAAAAAGTTTGGTTTCATCAAAAATGAAGAGGAACCATGTGTTTTCAAAAAGGGTCAGTGGGAGCGCTGTTGTCTTCCTCGTATTGTACGTGGATGACATCCTCCTTATTGGGAATGATATTCCCATGTTGACATCAGTCAAAATGTGGTTGTCCAAGGAATTCTCCATGAAAGACCTAGGTGAAGCATCCTTTATTCTAGGAATTAAGGTCTATAGGGATAGACCGAATAGGATGCTAGGACTTTCACAGAAGATGTACATAGAGGAAGTACTAAAGAGGTTTAGTATGGAAAACTCTAAGAGGGGATTAATACCCTTCAGACATGGTATTCATCTTTCCAAGAAGATGTGCCCCAGCACACCTGAGGAAATAGAACGCATGAGCAAGATCCCTTATGCTTCTGCAATAGGGAGCCTCATGTATGCCATGCTATGTACACGACCTGATATAGCCCATGCTGTGAGTGTCACAAGCAGATATCAGTCAAATCCAGGTGAAGAACACTGGACTTCTGTGAAATGTATCCTTAAGTACTTGAGAAGAACTAAGGATATGATGTTGGTCTTTGGTAATGGAGAACTCCAAGTCCAGGGATACACAGACTCGGATTTCATGTCCGATATAGATGATCGAAAGTCGACATCTGGGAGTCTGTTTGTGTGCAATGGTGGAGCTGTCAGCTGGAAGAGTTCCAAGCAAACTGTGATAGCAGATTCCACCATGGAAGCAGAATATATCGCTGCATCAGAGGCTGCAAAGGAAGCATTCTGGTACAAGAAGTTTGCTGCAGAAATTGGAGTAATGCCATCAGATGCCATTCCTCTATACTGCGACAACAATGGCGCCATAGCCCTTGCTAAGGAGCCGAGGTCTCACCAGAAATCCAAGCACATTGAGCGGCGATACCACCTCATCCGCGATTACCTCGAGAAGGGTTACGTCGAGGTCAAGAGAGTCAACTCCACAGATAATGTGGCAGACCCACTTACAAAGCCGTTGGGCCAGCAGAAGATCGAAGCCCACCTTGAGAAGATGGGACTTAGACTTGTAGCCAATTGGCTTTAGGACAAGTGGGAGATTGTTAGATATATGTGCCCTAGAAGCCAGAATTGGCTGACACTTGTAATACACTTCTAGGGGCAAAATTATAATTTTGACTATAAATCAATAAAATGGGTTATTTTCTATCACATATGTGTATTTAGTGTCTGTGATACATCCTTTGAGTTAATGGTAATGATAATTCATATTTTCAAGAGTTGAAAATTTAAGACATGAATAATCATTATTAACTCATAAAATGCTCCCGACCATAGGATCATCACGAGGATGGTGATTGATCCGGAAGGTTGGTGTACAATCGCTTCTCTTTAGTAGATGAGTCTTGAGTCTACGGTGTGGAGACACCGGAGCGAGAGTACAGGTACTCGTTAGAGAACGAGGGCACTGAGCGTGACCACCTCGAGTAGTCATTAGGGAAGTCTACCTTCTCGTCAATGACTGACTCGATGCTGCAGTAGTGTGTCTGGTTCTTTGACCTGAGATGCATCGGCAGTTCACCTTGAGGGTGTTATAGTTTGACTACACCATTACTCGGTCTCCTAGCCATATGGAACCCTGAGGTGTATGTTGGCTATAGCATGTTCATTGTAGGAACTGGATTGCATCAAGATGGAATCTATCTACCTCGGTGGTAGAGGAGCAGCCCTATGATGATCATGAGAATCAAGTCCAGAAGCCCATGGCCATGGTAGAGAGTGAAATAATAGAAAGAGTTTCTATTTAGATTTTCACATTGGACTCGAATCGAATGATTACATCATATGACAGAGACTAGGGTTTGACGAGTTCACCTTAACCCTAATCTGATCGGGGCTCAAGATAGAAGAACTTAATCACACAGGTAGCTGCACCAAGAGGTTCGCATTCAGCTCTGATGGGTTGCCACCATATACTGCTAGGTGTCACTGGTGGATTTTGGGAGCAATTAGAATGATTTAGATGATCGATCATTCTAGCTGTTCGAATCAGAAGAGTTCTGATCCATCGAAAGGAGTTTCGATGATGTCGATGATAGAGATCATGACATATCCCATTACCATACAGAACTGAACCTAACTGGGTCACACAAACAAGGGTTTGAATCTGGTGATCATCAATTGAACTGATCTAGTTCAATTGATCTGAATGAGATTCAATTAGGT
Source organism: Cocos nucifera (assembly GCA_006176705.1). Taxonomy (NCBI): domain Eukaryota; kingdom Viridiplantae; phylum Streptophyta; class Magnoliopsida; order Arecales; family Arecaceae; genus Cocos; species Cocos nucifera. Next base: position 204,569 of record QRFJ01001399.1, on the reverse strand, counting down.
TCAAGGAAATCGTGCTAGCACTCGATTGAACCTAACGTTCTTCTTTTACTATCATAAATAAGTTGTCCTGACTGAGCCAAAGGAGTTTGTGCTCAATCAGAGGCCTTCATATGGTCTGACTGGAGGTTGTCCAAGTCAGAAAAGGTTGTCTTATTTTGTAAGACATTACCTGCCATTTTTGGTCACCTGCCATTTCTTGTTCTTTGACTTTGGTCAAAAGTCTACCTTTGACTGGTCAAATTTGACCATTTGACTTTTGACCACATGTCATGCACCTATTGGAGAGCTGGTGGGGGCCTTGTCCCCCTGCCAGAACCTGGCAAGGAGAAGGGCGCACGCCAAGGGTGGCGTGAGCCCAAGTTGGAGGCGCCTAGGAGTCCCTTGTTGGACAAGGACTCCATCTCCTTTTTGGATTCCAATTTAGAGTTCTTCCTAAGAACTTTGACCAGTCTTAGGTGCCACTAAGGTCTTAGGCGCCCTCTAAGGAGGAATCCAGGGGACTCTATTCCAACCAATCAGATTTAGATCTGATTTCACAAAGGGTTGTGATTGGTTGAGGAAGGAAGAGGAGTTGGATCACAGCTAGAGGTCTATAAATAAGACCCTGCGCGCCCAACCCTAATTAAAGAGTTCCTCTTAGCCCATGCCCCAAGGCTGCCTCTCCCCTCCTCCATGCCATCTTCTTCTCCTCTCTCTTGCTCTCCACGTCCAAAAGGAGTTTTGGACTTAGTTTGGTGCGATTCAGATCAAGAAAAGGCGATCAAAAGCAAGAAGGCTGCGCTGCTGCAAAAGGACGACTGCAGATCTTCAAAAGAGTTTTGAAGATCCTCCAGATCAGATCCAGATCTAATTTTTGGAGATGTGATAGAGAAGAAGAGGATCTCCAGATCCAGCCCGAGTGGATACCGGTAGAGGCCAGGCGCTTGCGTGGCTAGATCCAGAACCTTCCGCTGCAATCAGCAGGATCATCAACAGGGTAATAGGATTACCCAAATCAGGTAAATTAAATTTGATTTAATTTATCTTAATTTTATTTTATTTATTAAAATAATAAGAATCAAATCTAAAAAGTGTCAGATCTGATTTAGATCTAAGAAAATTTTTTTGAAATATGTCTCTCGATCCAATCAGATTTGAACGAACCTAACCCAAGAAATCAAGATTTTTCCTTCATTTTAGTCATCCTTGGTCTTATCTTTGATATTCTAGATTATTTCTAATAAGAGCCCATACACATTCTTTTCAATATGCATTACATCTAAGCAATGGCACAATAAGTTTGTCTCCCAATATGGCAAGTCAAAGAAGATGCTCTTTTTCCTCTAATTAAAGTGTGTATCGTCTTTCTTTTATCGATGCTCTTTTTCAATATGCATTACATCCAACTCTCTCAGTACTTCACTCCTAGATATTTGGCTAGGCACCTTACCTTCTTCAATAGTACCATCGAAAGAGTATGCATTCCTTCTGTATGTATGATTTCGATGGAGGAAATGTCGATGACCTAACTAACTAAAGCTCCTTCAATGTGTCAACCTTCTACATCGAGTATTTTTTTCACAAATTGCACATACTAACTCACCTTTTGTGCTCCAACATGATATTAGGGCATAGGCTGGAAAGTCATTTATTATCCACAAAAGCAATGCGCGCATGGAGAATGACTCATTCAGTAAAGCATCAAAAGTTGGAACTCCTTGAATTCTCCATAACTATTTTAGCTCAGCAATAAGAGGCTGCAAATAGACATCAATGTCATTACTTATCTCCATCGATCCAGGAATGAGCACTGTCATGAAAGCAAAAGATTTTTTCAAACACATCCATGGTGGAAGGTTGTAAACATGAATTAATACTGGCCATACATTGTGGACGGTATTCATATGCTTGAATGGGTTCAAACTATCGCATGACAAGCCCAACCTCACATTATGTATCTCTTATGTGAAATCGGGATGTATTTCATTAAACTTCTGCCATGCCTCTCCATCGACTGGATGCCACAATGTATCATCTTTTGTTTGGTCCTCTTCATGCCATCTCATGTCCTTCGATGCTCTTGCTGACATAAACAACTTTTATAGTCTCAAAATCAAAGAAAAGTGCCACATTAACTTTTGAGGTACATGGATCAATGTACCATCTTTATTCTCTTTCCATCTTGATACAATGCACCTCATGCACTCATTTCGGTTAGCATCCCCCTTCCAATAGAGCATGCAATCATTAGGACATGCATATATCTTGATATAAGTAAAGCCCAACTATTCAATAATCTTCAATGCCTCATAATTATTCATCGGGATTTATGCATTGTCCAAAAGAATGTCTTCCAAAAGCTCTAGTAAGTAGTTCACTCCACAATTACTGCATTCATTGGAGCATTTTACATGGTTCAACTAGATTAATAACTCAAGCTTCACCATCTTTTCACACCCAGGATACACCAAAATATTAGCATCCTCCATCAACTTACGGACCTTCTCTACATTCTCATTATTTGTCATTCCATCAATCATAAGATCAAGCATAGACGTAGATGCACCGTCATTGTGACCAACAAATGAAAAAATATCATGAACCATTTGTTCTACTCCATCATGTTGATCACCTCCATGCGGCTTGCCCTCACCATGTTGATCCTAATAAATTTTATAATCAAGTTTTTAGTCATAAATAGTGATGTGATCATTTACATCTTGACGAGGTAGCCATGGCCCACCCATATACTTTTTACAAGTATATTGGATAAGTCCGTGGTCGCTAAATTTTTCTATAGCAAAATCAAAAAATTTTTGAAGTCTAGCCTTATATTCTGACGAGAGCCTACTAAACTTCATCCACTCTTTATCCATAAAAATTGGTGATACTGCAATTAAATCATACATGCAACTTATAATATATACTAATAAATTATAAACAAATATGCATTATAAATAAAAAATGCATCTTAAATAGAAATCAAAATAAATATCATATGTGGAACTCACATTAAATATCATTTTTAGATATGAAATAAATGCATTCTATCACTAACTGATAGGTAAAGATAGGTCCTATCCTATTCAAAAATTATATTAATTCTATAGATTTATTATAGTAATCAAACAATATTCAATAGGAATCAAATGAAATTTTGACAGCATTTTTTCTTAGTTCTCCCATGTAGGGAGAACAAAAGAAAAATACGATCCAAAGTTTTATTCGAAAATCTTAGCATACCATTTGATTACTGAAATTATCTATAGAATTATTTATAATTTTTAAACTATCTAAATTGGATAATCAAATGATCATTATACATAATTCTTCTATCCATACAATTATATATAAATATATGGATGTTGAAGATTATGTACACTAATCAATTGATGGATCTATCATTATGCAATGCAATAAACAAAAATAATAAGATATAAACACTCAAAAAAAATTTTCTAAAATCTTTTTCTTAGCTCGTACTAAAATCAAAAAGTAAATATATTTGTATGTGTATTAAGACACAAAAAACTGTCAAGAAGCTTTACGGGTTCTCAATATCATTCTAAGGTAGCATTCAGCAAAGTAGTAAGTTGATTTATTTATGTTTTCATGTTTCAAGACTGAGACTTATGGGATAAGTAAACAAGCAATAAGTAAACAATCTATCATCCTATGGTAAGGCTGCCGACACATCACGACCCAGAACCTATCGATGGGATGAAGGTTTTCTTAGCGGTCGGCATAGCTCACGACCACTAACACGATATGGCCTAGCCCAGAACCCACTATCATAGTCCAGAACTAGCCAGCAAGAGTTCTCTTATCCACCAACACATCCCAGAACCCATTGGTGAGGATTTTCTTAGCGACTGATACGACCCAAGGGCCATTGATGGCCATCGACATGGTATGGCCCAAGACCATCCTTGATCATCGACATGGCACGACCTGGCTCGGAACCCACTGGCACGGTCCGGAACCAGCCGACAGGAGGTCTCTTATTTGCCGACATGATCCACAATCGATGGATAATTATAATTTTTAGAATAAATATTTATAATACTTATTCTAAAAATTATAATTAAATATTTTAAATGATAAATAAATAATACTATAAAATTTTTAAAAAAATCATACCTACGGCTATAGAGAGGGGTCACACAAAGAGCTCCGAGGATCGTCGGTAGTGGTGCTAGAGTATGACGACGGTGCTAGAGATCATCTGCAAAATGATCGAGAGAGATAATGAGTTACAAAGAGAGAGGAGAGAGAAAGAGAAAGAGGGAAGAGAGATACATAGTAGGAAGGAGGGTCGGGTGAGGGAAAAGAGGAGGTGGTGGAGACAACGATCGAACCGAATGAGGAAGAAGGGGAGGAGGGGGCTTGAGCTGAAGGAAGAGAGGAGAGAGAGAGCACGGAGGGGTCGGACTGGTGGTCGGGTTGAGGGAAGAGAGGAGAGAAAGAGAGGTGGTAGAGCCAGCGATCGAGGATGAGGGGGAGGAAGGAGGAGGAGGGGGTGGTGCGATGATGGGAGGCCAGGGGGTGGGTTTCGAGCGAAGTTAGAGGGGGGTGAGGAGTGGGTTGTGAGTGACAGCTCGGTAGAGGAGCCGCAGGCCTAGGCCAGGGAAGAAGGGCAAGGGGGTGGCACGGTGATGGGGAGGCTGGGGGGGTAGGCTGCGTGTGGAGCTGGAGGTGGGGTGGGGAGGGAGGTTGCGGGCGGCAGCTCGACGAAGGAGCCGCGGGCCTAGGCCGGGAAGGAAGGGGAAGGAAAGTGAGGAGGGGGAGGTGGTGGCACCGACCGGAGAGCCAAGGGGAGGGGTGAGGTCTCATCGATGGTGGAGAAGAGGGAGAGAGAGAGAGCAATCGATGGAGAGGGAAAATAATTTCGGGCAGCTGGAATGTAACCTAACCTATGGCGGCGGTTTTCGAACCACTGCCATAGATGAAAAATATTTTTTTCATATTTTTGCTCCAAATATTATATAATTTTAAAATTAATACTCATTTTCATCATTCATTATCTAAATAATTATCATTAGAATATCGTCACAAAAGATTTTCTCGATCCAATGGCCAAAGCTTCATCGATCAGAAAAATTTGATTTCGACGATGAAGAATGATGTCATGATGATCTTATAGATGGAGACCTCTGATGGGTACAAAATTTTACAATGATGATCTCAGTAATGTTTATAATATACTATCAAATATTTACTTCAATCGAATATCGTTATCATGGTCAATTTAGCATAGAGTTATTTCGACTGTTAAATGAGAAATAAGTGATCAAAGGACCAGACAGCATCCATCCATAAGATAACTTTTTAGATAAATGATCTTGGCTACTATTTTAATCATTTTTATGGTGGTGATCGTAAAATTTAAATCATGGATCTAAGAATAATTCAAAATTTTATGTCACTAGATACCCATTCTTAAACTCCATTGGTAATTATGCTCGTACTTTTGCAAGATCTACTTAACATAAAAGGTTCTTATAGAAATAATTTAAATTTTATGATCACCACCATAAAAATTATTAAATTAGTAATCAAGATTATTTATCTAAAAAATTATCTCATAATCAGATGCCATCTGGTCCTTTGCTCACTCATTTCTCATTTAATGGTCAAAATAACCCCATGCTAATTGATCATGATAACGATATTCGATTGAAATAAAACTTTGATATTAGGCTAGAAACATCACCAAGATCATCATTACAGATTTTTGGATGCATCAAAGATCTCCATCTATCAGATCATCGCATTATCATTCGTGGTCATCAAAATCAAATTTTTCTAATTAATAAAGCTAGGGCCATCAGATTGAGGTGGCCTTTTGTGACGACACTCTAATGATAATTATTTAAATAATGAATAATAAAGATAGACATTAAATTTTAAAATTATATAATATTTAGAGTAAATATATGAAATAAAAATATTGCAATGGTTATGACTAACCACTTCAATAAGTTAAGCCTATGACAACGGTTACAAAGAACCATTACCATAGTTCAATCTATGATAGCGGTTAATCCTAACTGCTACCATATGTCTGACCTATGACAGCAGTTAATCCTATCCGCTGTCATAGATCGAACTTATGTCAGCGGTTAGTCATAACCACTATCGTAGAGTCTATTGCAATGGTTTCAAAAATTACTGCCGTAGTATGTGCTGTCATAGCCCTTTTCTGTAGTAGTGTATCCTAGGACCAACATCTAATTGATTTTATGTTAAAGACTTAGATCAATACAATATGAAGGATGATGGTTTGTGGGCTAAAAAAGAATGATCAGATTCTCACTTTATCTTAGTTAATGGGTTGTGCCCTTAAAGTATATTATGGATATGCAATGCAAATAAGGCAAGGTGTCCAAACATGTTAAGTTCTTTTAAGATTTAATTAGTTTTTTTATATTAATTAAGTATTATAAGGTGTATTTATTTTTTTTATATTAGATTATTTAAAGTAAGAAAAATAAAAGAAAAGTTTTAATTAAATTAGTTAGATTAATTATGTTAGATTTTATTTAATCTAATTTAGAGAATCTAACTAATTGGCAAGTAAATTATACTAGAATTGAAATGCAATAAGGTAACTTATGAGTAAAGCAAGAAATCAAATCAACTTTTAGAGCAATAAATAATTCTAAGCTATAAAAAAATAGTAAGTTAATTATGCAAAATAAGATAATTATTTAACTATGCAATTAAGATATTCTATCTAGAAAATAATCAATAAACCATATATGAAAAGTAATATAAGGCAAAAATTTAAAAAAATATATATAAATAAAAAGATAGTTAAGCAATTAAATTAAATTGACTGATAATAAAAGATAAATTATTAATCAGCAGAATAAAGTATGAAAGGCAAAAGTAGAAAAAAATAAAAATAAACTAAGAATTTAAAATAGTAAAAATAAATAGCTCAGTAAAGCATATAAGGTAACTATGCAGTAAAATAAAATAGTAAAATAAATAAGATAATAAAGCATATAAAGCTGTAAATAAGAAATAATTTTTTTTTATTTTTGTTTTTCTGAAGCAACCATGCAATGGTGCCAAAAAATTGATGCTCATTATTATAGCACAAATATAATATTAAAATTGATCCTACTATTAGTTAGAATAATAGTGAGTTAGATGTTGATTTTCTCAAGATCGTAGGATAAGTTACATTCAATTTTAATTAAAAAATAAAATTTTAAATTAATTTATAATTAAAGAAAAATTTTAAATAGTCTAATTAAAGAGAATTAATTTAAATTTTAATAATTTAAAATAAAAGAATATGAATATTAATTAATTAGGAATTTAAAGTTAATTAAAAATAAGAAAAGAAATTTGTTTAGGATTTTAGTTCTATCTTTCAATATTCAAGTCTATAATTGATTCATACAATCTTTTTATTATCAACATGCAATCTTATGAGATGTTTGTTCTTTTGATCTAATTCTAACATAACCAATTCCTTCGATTATGAACTCTATCTAATACGATCATGACCCATCTCACACATATAGATTATTTAGATGATATAATCAAAGAAATATAAATAGAAATCTAATTAAATCATATAATTCATCCTAATTTGAGCACAGACCATATCTTTCTGCGATCACGATCTATCTTCTTTGTTATAAATTCAAAAAATAAAATTTAAAGAATAAATAAGAGAAACATGTTAATAATAAATAATCAAACTTTGTTACTAAAAAAAAAAAGATAAACAAGGTTCAAACTATAAACTCTTATAATTAGAAGATTTTTCTTACTTCCCAAGACATAAGACCTTTAACCATACATGATTTTGAATCTGCTAGTTTCTAGCATCTTCAAACTTCTTAGATAAAGAAAAAGAAAAGAGAAAGAAAGAAGAAGAAAGAAAGAAAGAAGAGAGAAGAGAAACAGTCGACCATTTGTTTGTCTGATACCCATTCTGAAGGAAAAAGCTAGTTTTTTCTACTGCAAGATCCATCTGATTAGATCAGGCTTGCAGTAAAATATTTTAAAATTTTTTCTATAATCTGATCAGATCTGAGAATTTTTAGATTTGATTAGATTGATCTAAAATTAGAAGTAAAAATAAATAAAAATTAGTGATAACAATTATCACCTGATCGGGTAAACCATTCTCCCGTTGTGATGATCTGATGATTAATCCAAGGTTCTGATTGAGCCGCGCATGCACATAGCCTCTACCAGTATCCACTCAGGTCAGATCTGGAAGTCTCCTCCTTCTAGATCTAGTTTTCAAAGATTAGATCTGGTGTCTTCCCGTAGAGCCTTCAAATCAAGCTCTGAAGGCTACGCATTCGTCTCATGAACACCATCGTCTCTCGCTGATTTTTGTGCCAATAGGACTTGATCTTTGCTTGCATGTTTTGCCTAAATCTTGGGCATGGAGAAGAGGAAGAGGATCAGATGAAGGAGACAAAGATGAAGATTTTGGCAAGGCTTCACTATAGATCAAAAGTAATGCCAAACATCTTTGGCAAGAGGTCAATTTATAGACCAAACCCTAGAGTCCCTTTGCATATGACCTTGAATAGGTCAAAGTTAATATGCGAAAGGACTCTCTCATCAAGCCCACACCCACTATCAGATTTTCTATTATTTTGTTGTAGAAAATAGGAGGGAAATAATGCACCATTTAATTTGGATAAAAGAAGTTGACGCGGATAATATCTCTCCTAGAAGTTTGAACAATTCAAACTTCTTTGACCCATTCAAACACTTTGAATGGATAAACCCTAACTCCATCCACCTTTGTCCATGAGGGGTGCACTCCATAAGGGGACGTGCACCCTCTCTTCCTTATGTACTCATCTAGGGGCACCCTTAGAAAATCTCCAGGGGGCGCACACCCCATCCTTCAATTCCTGCAAGATCAGATCAATGTTGACCATTGTCCTGTTCCCATCTCATGGGATTTAGGACAAGACTTTTCTAAGTCCTATCTAATGGATTTTAGGCAAGTCCTTATCAAGTTAGAATATGCCTTGATCAGGCTAGGACTAGGTCCATTTAGATCAAGATAAATCCATCTAGAATTTCTGGGAGAGGCTTGTCCAAATTTTATCTCATATTTTTAGGACAAGCCCTAATTTTGTTAAGACAACCCTTGTCCTGTTCCCATCTTATGAGATTAGGACATGCCTTGATCAAGCCAGGACAAGGTCGAGTCAGATCAAGATAAATCCACATAAAGTTCCTGAATGAACCTTGTCCAAATTTCATCCCATGATTTTAGGACAAGCCTTATTTTACTAGAAGAAGGCTTGTTCTCATTAGGACGAGCTCCAGTCAGACTAAGACAAACCCATACAAGACTTTCAGATGAGCCAAATCTATTTGGCTTAGCGAGATGAATCAAAAAGACTATAGAAGGAGAATATTAGGCTCAATCATGTGCTAGCATGATTTTCCTAAACTTAATCAAATCTAATCTAAATCAATCAAACTGGGTTAGCCCAATTGATGACATCCAGACCCAAATCTTTGTTTGTGTGATCCAGTTAAGTTTAGTTCTATATGATAATGGGACATGTCATGATCTCCATCATCGACATTATCGAAATACCTTTTGATGGACTAGAACTCTTCTGATTTACTCAATTACAATTATCGATCATCAAGATAATTCTAATTAGTTCCAAAATCCACCAGTGACACCTAGTAGTATATGGTGGCAATCCATTAGAACCAAATAACGAACCTCTCGGTGCAGCTACCTGTGTGATTGTGTTCTTCTGTCATGAGTCCTGATAGGATTAGGATTAAGGTGAACTCGTCAAACACAACACTCATCATATGAATGAATCATTCAATTTGAGTCTGATGTGAAACCCCAATAGAAACTTCTTTCTATTATTTCATATTACCATGGCCATGGATTTTAGGACTCGATCTCATGATCATCATAGGACCACTCCTCCTCTATTGAGGTTGATAGATTCCATCTTGGTATGATATAGTTCCTACAATGAACATGCTGCAACCAACATACATCTTAGGATTTCGAATAGCTAGGAGATCAAGTTATGGTGTAGTCAAACTATAACACCCTCAAAGTGAACTGCCAATGCACCTCAGATCAAAGAACCAGATACACGCTACAGCATCAAGCTAGTCATCGATGAAAAGGTAGACTCTCTTATGACTGCTTGAGGTAGTCATGCTTAATTTTCTAGTTCTCAATGAGTATCTGTACTCTCACTCCGGTGTCTCCACACTATAGACTCAAGACTCATCTATCTTAGAAAAGTGATCGTACATCAATCTTTCAGATCGATCAACATCCTCATGATGATCCTATGATCGAGAGTAGTTTATGAGTTAATTATGATAACACATGTCTTAAATTCTCAACTCTTGAGAATATGTGTTATCATGCTCGTTAACTCAAAGGATATATCACAGACACTTTAATATATAATTTGATAGAATAATTAATTTATTTATTAATTTTAAGTTAAAATTATAAAAATATCTCTTGAAAGTATTTAACAAGTGTCGGCCAATCTAGCTTCTAAGGCACACATCTAACAAACTTACACTTGACTTTAAGCCAATTGGCTATAAATCTAAGTTCCATCTTCTTAAGATGGGCTTCGATCTTTTGCTGGCCTAAAGGCTTTGTCAGTGGGTTAACCGCATTTTCTGCGGTGTTGACTCTCTTAATCTTGATATATTCTTTTCGAGATAATTGTGGATATGGTGGAAACTATTATCACTATCTGCTTGAAACTCTTCTAGCTTATAGCACCACTATTCCACACAAACATACTTTGAGATGTCAACTTTCGATCATCTATATCAAACATAAAATTTGAGTCTATAAACCCATGGACCTGGAGTTTTCCATGCTAAACCTCTTTAGCACCTCCTCTATGTCCATATTCTATGAGAGACCTAGCATCCTCATCCATCATCCTCATCGGTCTATCCTTATAGATCTTAATTTCCAAAATGAGGGATGCTTCTTCTAGATCTTTCATTGAAAAACTCCTTAGATAACCATACTTTGATCGAGGTCAACATGGGAATATCATTTTCGATCAGAAGGATGTCATTTACATACAGTATGAGAAAGACAACAGCACTCCCATTAACCAATTTGAACACATAGGGCTCCTCCTCATTATCGATGAAACCAAACAATTTGGTTACATCATTGAAAGGATCATTTTAACTCCAAGATGCTTGTTTAAGTCCATAGACGGACCTCTGTAGCTTGTAGACCTCGTGATCACTATTATTGAATGTGAAATCAAGTGGCTATTTCATATAGATATCTTCCTCAAGATATCCATTCATGAATATCATTTTAATGTCCATCTGCCATATTTCATAATCAAAATAGGCTGCAATTGCAAGCAATATGCAGATTAATTTTAGCATGGCCACTAGCGAGAAGGTATCTTAATAGTCAATGCCTTTGCACTGACTATACTCTTTCACTACTAGCCTAGCTTTGAATGTCTTCACATTCCCATCTGCACTTATTTTTTCTTGAAGATCCACTTACACCTAATAGGTACTATACCTTCAGGTGGATCTACCAAGGTCCAAACTTGGTTTGACTACATTGAATCAATTTCTGACTTCATTGCCTCTAACCATTTCTCAGAGTCGATATCTGATATCGCCTCATCATAGATTTTGGGATCATCGCCATGAACCTTATTTTTCGTGAAGAATATTTCCTCTACATTCTCTTCAATAGTTTCTAAGTACCTCTCAGGAGAATGAGAAACCCTATTTAACCTATGAGGTGGAGGAGGTTGTATTAGGATTGGCTTAGACTGATGGGTTCCTCAAGTTTCTTAGCTCGTTGCTCTTCAGAGACTTTCTCCTTGAGCCTGATCTATCTTCTAATGCTACCATCTTGAATAAACTATTTTTCAATAAAAATGGCATGTCAACTCATAATCATATTGTGGACTTTCGGAAGATAGAAATAATATCCTAATGACTTTTTAGGATATCAAATAAAATTAGCTCTAAAGAACCTAGACTCTAACTTGTTTACCATTGGACAATCCTAATTTTGAGATGACTCAGACATGACTTCTTACCATGTCATATCTCATATGGTGTGGTAGAAACGATTTTAGATGGAACCCTGTTCAGTAAATCAATAGTTGTCATTAAACTATATTCCTAAAGAAACTCAAGAAGGTCCATGAAGCTCATCATAGATCAAACCATTTCTAATTGGATTCAATTTTTCCATTCTGAAACTCCATTGAGTTGAGATATTTTAGGTGGAGTCCATTATGAGATTATACCATTGCCTTTGAGATAGTTTAAAATTTTTTGACTAAGGTATTCACCTCCTCGATCTAATCGAAGAATCTTAATGGACTTTTCGATTTGCTTTTCTACTTCACGTCTGAATTTCTTGAACTTTTCAAAATCTTCAAACATGTATCGCATCAGGTATATATACCCATACTGAGATAGATCATCGATAAAGATAATGAAGTAGACATAGTTACCTCTAGCCAGCATATCGAATGGGCCTTACACATCTATATATACCAGGGCAAGTAGGTTTGTGGCCCTTTTTTCATGTCCTACAAAAGGAAACTTGGTCATTTTACCTTGAAGGCATGATTCACAAATCGAATATGACTCAGAAGTCAATGGATCCATTAGTCTAAATTTCTCCAATTTGTTAAACCTATCTTCGACTATATGACCTAGCCTAAGGTGCCATAAATACCTTTCATTAATACTATCTCTAGACTATATTGGTCCTCCTTCCTTCTTGTTCTTTAGGCTAGCCAGGTATGTAGGGCAGTTTCGCTTTCAATGACCATTGAAGTTGCAATGAAAACACTTTTTCTTCTCTGCAGCCTTCTTCTTTGGCTTGTCCTTCTTTTTTTCTTCTATTTTCTACTATTTTGCAGACTTCTTCTTCTTTCCTAAAGATTTTTTCTCGAAAGAAGTCCACTCCACAACAAGAATGAGCCCATTGGAGCCTTAAAATTCTGCTAGCAGTAACCAGCTATTCATTAACTCAGTCAAGATGCACTGGAGCTTATTCATATGAAAGTTCATGATGAACTGTCCATACAAATCACTCAATGTATAGATTCTTGTCCTTCAAGACACCGAGCTTCTCAAGCTCTTCTACCCATCATGCATTTATACCTTAAAGAGTCTTCTCAAGACTTGATAATGCACTGCCCAACTTTGATCACCAAATAACTCTTATAGGTGAGCCAACATTTGGCATGCAGTCTTAATGTCTCCATGTTGGCGCTGCAACTCATCAGACATTCAGCCCAACATGTAGCATCTAATCTTGTTATCATTGTCCAATCACTTTTCATGAGATGCTCTATGATCCATGGTCGAACATGCTACTAAAGTGGGGGGGGTCCTGGTCCAATACATATGTCATCTTTTTTGAACTCAAAAATAATTTTGAAGTTTCTTAGCTAATCCTTGTAATTTGATCCGATCAATCTATGGGTATCTAAGATTTGGGCTTGGGGTTTAGTTATAGATATTTTTCTATAGAGTCAAAGTTTCTAGTTAGATTATAATTTGACTCGATCAATTTATTTAAAAATTTTGTTTTTAAATAAATTAGACTCTCACTATTTTCTTAGATCTCTACACTCTCTTGGTAGAGATGCAAAAATCTCCACTATTATTGATTTTTGGTGGATGGTGTAGTCCCACCGACTGGCTTACCACCTCACCTAATAGTTACTAATGATGGATCAATCGATGAGTGGACAGCTCTTGTCTAATGCTTTTCTAAATATAGTGCATCTAAAACTTGATCTCTAATTTATAAATTTCATCGTGCCCAGAATATTGCTCTACTCATTAGTTAAGTCAGACCCACCATTTGCATGAATTGAATTCTTGATTAAGTCCCTCACTGTATCCAAAATATTGAGCCCAACCCATCCTCCAACCCGTAGCATTCAATACCTAATATACATGGTTGCATCTCCCGGTGCAACGAACCACCATAACCAATCGAGAACAATCAACCCTGGGAAGGGCCCGCACAACTACAATGATGGAAGACTTATATTTTCTTAGGAAGATTTGATTTAGGTCTCTTAGACATGACTTGACTTAGTCATAACAATTATGACTAACCTAGTGGCATGGGTTAGCTCGAATTATTAGCCACCTTAAATCAGAATTGGATCGATCCAATTGGCCAAGTAAGTGAGATAAGTGAAAGGAATATGCTATTAACTCATCATGAATGCATTCAGGATAAGTAGCTTCCAATTAAAGATCATTGGTCATATCTTTCAAACTTACCTTAGGCACCGATTCATTTGTCCAGAACTGATCGGGTTAGCCTAAAATCCACGCTAGAATCATGGAGCTAAATTAGATCTTAACTTGATCGACCACATGTGACTGTGAGTCAATCTTAACCCAGACTTAATCCTATTAGGCTAGTTAAATCTAAGCACTCTTGATCCCACCTAACCAACTCTTGATTCGATTTGATCAACCGCTATACCTAATTGAGCTACCCACACCCAAATCTATGTTTTATGAAGATGTCTTAGATCTAAAAATTCATAATTTTTATACCTAATTAATTTTATAAACTTAATTCTTAATTAAGTTTAAGGGTTCACAAAGAAAACATGTATCAAAAATTCTAAAATTTCAAGATTTGAAGTTTTGTAGAAAAATAAATTTTGATTTCTAATTAAGGACAAACACACAGCATCCCTACATGCCATGAGAGCATCCCATCGAATGTAAAGAGAGGGTCTTTAAACCCTTCTTATTTTTTTGATCGAACAGCCATGGGGAATGCCTTAATCAAAAATATAAACTATACTACAAAACTATTAAATCTAAAGCATATAACTATTACATGATTTAAGATCTAATCTATACATATTTTGCATACATCTCATGTATCAAATTTAATATTTAAATTTATGTTTCTGATTTGATTACATTTAATATAATATCTAAAAATAAAATTTTAAATAATCTCATCATAAAAAAATTTTAATCTAGACTACTCATGGCATTGATCTATTGAACTAGTCTAGACATGCATTGCATGTCATACATATGAAATTTTAAAAATATCTCATGCTTTTAGATCTAATTATATCACATATAATATCTAAAATTTAACTAATCAAATCATATAATCTTTAAAAGATTAAATAAATATTTCATAAAAATTTTTGATCTAGACTATAATATTAAACTATAGATCTAGTCTAGACATGTGTTACCTATGTCATGTATATCAAAAATTTAAATTTGATCTTATGTTTTAGATCTAATTACATCTAATGTAACATCTAAAACTTAAATGATCAAATCATAGAAATTAAATCAGATCTAATCTAAAACATATTTGAAAACTATCATGATATAGAACTATAGATCTAGACTAGAACATATATTGTATATATCAAACATATAATTTTTTATTTCAGATCTGATTACATCCCATGTAATATCTGAAAATTAAATAATCAGATCATAAAAAAAAATTTAGATCAAATCTAAAGATAGATCTAGAACCAACAACCTGTTCTGATACAAGTTGAAGAAAAAAGCTAGGTTTTCCTATCATAGGATCCATTTGATCGGATCAGATTTATAGCAAAATATTTTAAATTTTGTTCTATGATCCAATCAGATCTGAGAGTTCTCAGATCTAATTAGATTGATCTAAAATTAAAAATAAAAATAGATTAAAATAAGTGATAATAATTATCACCTGATCGGGAAAACCATTTATCCATTGTGATGATCTGACGACTGATCCGAGGTTCTGATTGAGCTGCACATGCACCCGACCTCTATCGGTATCCACTCGGGTCAGATCTTGAAGTCTCCTTCTTTTGGATCTAATCTCCAATGACAAGATTTGGTTTCTTTTCGTAGAGCCTTCAAATCGAACTTTGAAGGTTGCTCATTCGTCTCACAAACACCATCATCTCTCGCTGATCTTCGCGCCAACAGGACTTGATCTTTGCTCACAGGTTTTACCCAACTCTTAGACATGGAGAAGAGGGAGAGGATCAAATGAGAGAGACGTAGAGATGAAGATTTTGGTAGGGCATCACCATAGATCATAGGTAATACCAAACACCTTTGGCAAGAGGTCTATTTATAGACCAAACCCTAGAGTCCCTTTGCATATGACTTTGAGCAGGTTAAAGTTAATATGTAGAAGGACTCTCTCATGAAGCCCACGCCCACCATCAGATTTTGCATTATTTTATTGTACAAAATATGAGAAAAATAAGGTGCCATTGAATTTGGATAAAAGAAGTTGGCGTAGATAACATCTCTCCGAGAAGTTTAAACAATTCAAACTTCTTTGACCCATTCAAACACTTTGAATGGATGAACCCCAACTCCATCCACCTTTATCCACTAGGGGTGCACTCCATAAGGGGACATGCACCCTCTCTTCCTCACATACTCATTTAAGGGTGCGCACCCCTAGAAAATCTCTAGGGGGTGCATGTCCCATCCTTCAATTCCTATAAGACTGGGTCAATGTTGACCCTTGTCTTGTTCCTATCTCATAGGATTTAGGACAAGCCCTTTTCAAGTCCCATCCAATGAATTTTAGGCAAGTCCTTATCAAGTGAGAACAAACCTTGATCAAGCCAAGACTAGGTCTAGTTAGATCAAGATAAATCCATCCAGAATTTCCAAGAGAGGCTTATCTAAATTTCATCTCATGATTTTAGGACAAGCCCTAATTTTGTTAAGACAACCCTTGTCCTGTTCTCACCTTATGAGATTTAAGATAAGCAATGATCAAGCCAGGACAAGGTCCAGTCAGGTCAAGACAAATCTATATGGAGTTTCTGGATGAGCCTTGTCCAAATATCATCTCATGATTTTTGGACAAGCCTGATTTTATCGGGACAAGCCTTATTTTAGTAGGACAAGGCCTGTTCTCATCAGGACAAGCTCCAGTCAGATCAGGTCAAACTCATACAAGACTCCTGGATGAGACAAATCTAATTTGGCTTAGTCGAGATAAACTTGAAAGACTACAGAAGGAGAATGTCAAGCTCAATCATGTGCTAGCACGATTTTCTTAAACCTAATCGGATCTAATCTAAATCAATCAAACTGGGTTAGCTTAATTGATAACATCCAGATCTAAATCCTTATTTGTGTGATCCAATTAGGTTCAGTTCTATATAGTAATAGAACATGTCGTAATCTCCATCATCGACATCATCGAAATATCTTTCGATGGACTAGAACTCTTCTGATTCATCCAATTGGAATTATCGATTATCAAGATAATTCTAATTGATCCCAAAATCTACCAATGATACCTAGTAGTATATGATGGCAATCCATCAAAATCGAATAGCGAACCTCTCAGTGCAGCTATCTTTATGATTGGGTTCTTCTATCATGAGCCCAGATAGGATTAGGATTAAGATGAACTCGTCAAACCCAACATCGTCATATGAATGAATTATTCGATTTGATTCTAATGTGAAATCCTAATAGAAACTCCTTTCTATTATTTCACATTACCATGGTCATGGGTTTTAGGACTCGATCTCATGATCATTACAGGACCACTCCTCCTCTATCGAGGTTGATAGATTCCATCTTGGTGTGATCCAGTTCCTACAATGAATATGCTACAGCCAATATACACCTCTGGATTCCAAATGGCTAGATGATCGAGTTATGGTGTAGTCAAACTATAACACCCTTAAGATGAACTGCTGATGCACCTCAGGTTAAAGAATCAGATATGATGTAGCATCGAGCTAGTCATCGACGAGAAGGTAAACTCTCTTATAACTACTCGAGGTGGTCACGTTTAGTATCATCATTCTCAATGAGTACTTGTACTTTTGCTCTGATGTCTCCACACCACAGACTCAAGACTCATCTATCCTAGAAAAATGATCGTACACTGATCTTCCAGATCGATCACCATCCTCATGATGATCCTATGATCGAGAGCAGTTTATGAGTTAATTTTGATAACACATACCTTAAATTCTCAACTTTTGAGAATATGTGTTATCATGCCCGTTAACTTAAAAGATGTTTCACAGATACTTTAATACATAATATGATAGAATAATTAACTTATTTATTAATTTTATATTAAAATTATGAAAATATTTTTAGAAAGTATTTAACAAGTGTCGGCCAATCTAGCTTCTAGGGCACATATCTAACACATTCTCTTAATCGATTTAGTCTCCATTACTTCACTCTCTTAGTCTCAAAACACTTCCTATAAATCACTTTAAAATCTGGAATACGTGGTGTTCAAAAGAAGCCATATGATCCTAGAAACTAGCAGCGGACACCCTCTTGATCATAGGTTAGTGGATCTTATGGAAGGAGCGAAACAAGAGATGTTTCGAGTTCCATGCTTTCTTACCCAAGCAAGTCCGCAATCAAATGATCAAGCTCTTCATCTTATGGATGGCTAACATAGATAACAACAACCCTCCTACTCAGAACTTCAAAAAGTAATTAATGAAAATGCTGTAAATATTACACTCCCAGCACAATCCCAAGGCTATACTAATTTGTTATACCTCCAAAAAAGTAGTCTTAATTGAGTGTTAACCAAGCACTTAAAAATAAACCCAGGATGAAGATGCATGAGAATCAAGGGATAGCTGAAATTGTGTAGACACAAACCCATTACCTATAATTTTTTAGACTATTAGACTCTATATGCCTGAACCTATAATTATTCAGAATTATAGATTCTATAAGCCAGCATACAGGATACTAGAAACCTAAAAACTTTCTAGCAACATATGTAATCAACTCTAACACCCATTCCCTACTTATTAATATGTACTCATATATTAATGTATTTCTAAATATATCAATAAAACTTTTTGATAATTATCATAATTTAATAAATAAAAGTATTAAAGTAAATATTAATTTAATATTTTAAATAAATAATATTTTTATTAATATCTTGTAGGAAAAATTCCTATCAATGTGAAGAGCTTGATTTATGGGTTCTAATGCAATAAATTTCACTCAAATCAAAGCTAAAATGAAAAAGTTATGAAGCCCAAAATTTTAAAATAAAAAAAATTAGATCAGTGTATGGTGGACCGACTGGCTAGTCCATGGAAAGGCATAGATCGGCCAGCTCAGCAGGTGTGGCCAATCGGTGTGCACCACATGGCGAACCTAGACCGCTAAGAGGTCTATGAAAATTATATCGTGGTGCACTAGGGCTTTTTGGTTAATTCATGTAGCATGGCATGCTCTGGTTGGTTGCAGTCCACGATGCGCCCGATCCACGATGGTCCATAAGAATAGTGATGCACGATTCAATGATCATCATCGTAGTCGGTGAAGATCTGATGGCAAGAATTAATTCCAATTTTGATTAGGATTTCTCAGCCTTCTTATGCACAATCCAACAGTCGAAAACCATCCTAGCTTTGATCCGATGGCTAGAAATGATCTTAAAGGATATGCAGTGGATTTTTAAGTGATTTTGGAGCATTTGATTAAGATGTAACTACCGGAACTATTTTAGGTGATTAAAATTCAATCCAAACTCCAATTTAAGCTCGATAAGGACCCCAAAACTCCTAATTTTTTCTTCTATTTAATGGCCTGATACGCCAAAGAACAGAGAGTAGCCCATAGGGGCCTCCCAAAGCCTTGTTCCAACCTCTTTCCCTCTCCCTTCTCTTCTCCTCTTCTCTCTTTTTCCTTTCTTCTTTTCTTCTTTATTCTCTTTTTATTTTCTTTTCATTTGGGAGATTCCAAGTTGCCGAAGGCCAGTAGATTGTTGATCATGTACGGCTGGGTTCTCGTGTCCAAGGGAGTAAGAGAAGTCTTCTAAGCTTGAGAGTTTGTAATTTGAATCCTGTTTTATTTTTATTGAGTAATAAAATTTAGTTATCTCTTACATGCCTTTCTTATTCATGCTTTAATGTTGAATTTCTTATAATTTATAGCTAAAGAGACAGATCATGATCTTGGAAAGATACGATTTATACTCAAATTAGAATAAATTATAAGATTTATACTTTAATATTTAATTTTTTATAATTTATACCTAAGAAGATAGATCATGATCGCAGATAGATATAGTTTGTGCTCAGATTAGGATGAATTATAAAAATTAAATAAGAATTATGTTTATGTTCTTTGATTGCTTGATCAAAATAGTCTATATCTATGAGATAGATCATGATCGTGCTACATATGGTCCATGCTTAGTAGAATAGATTATGTTAGAATCAAATCAACGGAATATATACCTTATAAGATTGCATGTCAATAATGAAAATATTGCATGAATCAATTATAAACTTGAATATTGAAAGTTGAAATTAAAATCCTAGACAATTTTCTCTATCTATCTTTTCTTAATTCTAAAAAGAACTTAATTAATTAAAATTTATTTACTTTTATTTTTATTTGCTAAATCTTAATTAATTCTCTTTAATTTACTTATTTAAATTTCTTCTTTGAAAATAATTTAATTTTTTTAATTAAATTGAATGCAACTCAGTCTTCAATTTTTGAAAAAATCGACACCTGACTCACCGCTATCCTAATTAATTATAAGATCAATTTTAATTTTTATTTGATGCTTTAATGATAAGTAGACAAATTTTTGACATTATTGCCAGCGATTGTAGCATGGTTGCTTCAAAAAAATTAAAATAATTTAAAATAAAAAAATTAATTTTTTTCTCTTATTTATTGCTTTATATGCTTTATTATCTTATTTATTTTACTACTTTATCTTATTGCTTTATTTATTTTATTACTTTATTTTACTACTTTATTTTATTGCCTTATTTGCTTTACTTATTTATTTTATTGCTTTAAATTTCTAATTTATTATTTACTATTTTTTAATTTTTGCTATTCATGCTTATTTATGCTTTCTTTAAATTTTTGCTTTATATTGTTTTTTATATATGGTTTATTTATTGCTTTCTAGCTAAATTACTTTAATTGCATAGTTAAGTAATTATCTTATTTTATATAGTTTAGATTAATTTATTATTTTTAAGACTTAATCACTTGAATTTACTTTCTTTGCAAAATCAAAAATAATAAAAAAAATTTAAAATATATCTATAAAAAGATAAAACCATAAATTCTAAAAAAATCATTGACATCTCATAACACTTAATTAATTTAATAAAATAAAAAATATAAATAAAATTAATTTTTAAAAATATTTGGACATCTTGTTTGATTTGCATTGCATATTCATAATCTACTTTAGAGGCACAACCCATTAAATAAAATAAGATCGTGATTTGATCATCCTTCCTTGGCCCACAAACCACCATCCTTCATATTGCATTGACCTAGATCTTAATTTAAAATCAATTAGATGTTGGCCCCTAAGGATATTCAAGCTCAATAGGATAAGAAAATCCTAGAGTTGGACTGGGTTCAGGTTGGTTAGTTGCTCGGTGTCTAAAGCAAGTGGTTCAAAGATTGTGGTTTTCAATTAATTTCATTGTCTGACCTAGCCAACTCAGTTAGTATCCATGAAAAGCAACGAGCACAGAATCTCCACATCTTACACTTACCTGGCCAAATCAGTTAGACAATTTTGGACTTGCAGTACTCGAAGGTGATCTTGGAATAGTTAGGAGCTGTCTAGATCCAGATTAACCCTAGGATAGAGAGTCTATCCTTGCCGAACTTGTTTGCCATTATAAATTCAAACCACTAATTAAAATATTCTCTTCTATCATCCTTAGATCTATAATCCTCTAGGCTCTCATCTTTAGAATTCTCTCTCCTCATCTCTTTTCCTTATTCTTTAAAATTAAATAAAATAAAATAAATAAATAATCAAGAGATGGATTTAGATAGTATTTATGCTAAGTTATCCCGTAGATTAGAAACTAATAGAAACCCTTCATATCTTGCACAATAAGTTTGTGCTATATGTTCGAGCCACATCCACATTGCAAGAAGATGTCCAAACCAATTTTCTGAGAATATGTATAAGCAAGTTTATCAAGATCAAATCCAAATAGCCTACAGATCGAGAAATAATCAATACTTTAATACTTACAATCAAAGCTGTGGGGGCTCAATCAAATTTTTTGTAGCAATCACAATCAATGGTTATCCCAGTCCCACAAAGACCCACATTCATGGATGCACCTTATGATGATATGCCATACCCATAATATCAATCTTCTCCAAATAATAATGAGTTAACTTTTAAAGAGAGGATTTAGTAAGCATTAAATGAGTTAGAACTCATCAATTAGACTGTCCAATAGACTTTTAACTCTTGTATGCAAAACTTTAAAGAACTAAAGAAGCGATCACTTACATTCAATCAGCAAGAGGAAAGAGAGTTACCCAGTCAGCCCAATAGTGATCCTGAGGGACCATACATGGATAGAAATTTTAATATTCCTATAACTTTTTTTGAAAAATTAATTAAAACTTTCAAAAATAATATGGTCATAGAACACCCTCGCACAACTAAAAAGACCCACCTAGACCGTATTACTAAGGCAAAAACATATAGAGAATGATTTACATCATCATTTTCTTTATCTATGGTCACAGAACAATCTAGCAAAACTAAAAAGACCTTACTAGACTATTAGGGGGGATAAACCCTTTCCTCCAAAGTCTAGAAAGAATTCGGGCCTTGGGACGACCTCATCCAGTGACAGCAACTGTGGCCAACTTCATGCAATAATTCAACAACCTTCGGGGCCTCATGGGTCTCGTCCGAACGAGCTTGAACAATGGCGACAGCTCTCAAAGGAGTTAAGTGATCGATCATGATACAGTCTAGCCTGACTGACCTTGAAGTTGCTGGGACTCTTTCCTTACCAGAATCTGTTTAGATTGTTCATCACTGGATTGACATCGAATCAGCAAAACTCCTTCTCGGACAAACTTCTATAAACTACAAAAAGTGGCGGATGTTTGCATTCTCGCACCAAGAGCATTGGATACATGAGCGAAAGAGCCTCATCTCCACTTTATTAACCTTCGGGCATTCATGAAAGTCACAAATCTTCAAAGAAAATTATTGAGTAATAAAAGTATCATAGTCATCTATAGTCGCCAACCAAGCTCTCGCTGATCGATCTCCATCCGGTCATCAGATAGGCTCCTTCCAGTCAAACTCCTTCCGATTGAACTTCTCTAGTCTTCTGAACTTTCTTAGTGATGCCCCAGTCAGACCCCCTCTAGCGAATCTCCTTTCGAACTACCAACAGTCAGATTCCTTCCGGACTCCTCCAGTGGATCTTCTCCCAAATTTCTTTTGGATGATCTCCTTTTGGACAATCTTCTCAATTGTGCTCTCACTGGACAAACTTCATCAATCATTCTCCTTCTGAATGATCTCCTCTAGTCGCGTTCCTCCATTTGATCTCCTTCTAGGTGATCTCCTCCAGGCAAAATTATTATGAATGAACTCTTTTTAGTCGCCAAGCAAGTTTCCTTCAATTGATTTTCTCTCTATCACCTAGAAGGACCTCGTCATCCACATTAATTTGGCTACTAACTTAATACAAATCAACAAACAAGCAGGTGACCTTAAAGGAGTCCGAACTACTCTAGAACTGATGTAACACGAAGCTCTTCACTGCCAATGCCAGCTCCATCCGAACTTCAACTATTAAATCCCAATAGACTAGCACATCACGACAATGAACACTATCCTCTATAACAAACTCCACATGGCCTGAACGGCCCACTACCAGATGGTTACGGCTGTCACCTCAATTTATTATAGGTTTCATCTATAAAAGAAATCCTTCAGATACGTTTTCTCTAAGCTCTCATTTTTCTTCTTATTGCTCTACTCCTTAATTTTTTGAGCACTCTATTTCTATTGACTGGAAAAGCTGATTTGACTATCGAAGGGTCCTACCGGAGCCACCTCCCCTAGCTTTGGTCAGGACTTTATTTTGTAGGTCATCGATGGCAGTCCCATCTCCCCCAACTCCAGCTCACTCCGACGTCTACTAGATTCTGTACTAACATGATTGGCGCTAGAAGAAAGATCTCATCTAAGCCCTTATTCTAAAAGAAGTGTTCAGTCGATTTTGTTTACCTTCTCCTTTTGATCCTTCAAAATTCATCTCAGTTTGATCTCTTTTGCTCCAAAAATGCCTCCAAAAAAGATGACCACTTGGAGATCCACTACCTCTGCCATCAGATCTGAGCCAAACCCACCTACTTCAACACCATCACCGACACCACAACCTCCTCCACTGGCGGCAATGATGGATCAAGAGCAATTTAACCTATTGGTACAGTAGGTTTACAATCTTATTGAAATGGTGCGGGCCATGTGACAACCTTCGATGCCGGTCCAGCTAGAAAATAACCCATCAAGATGTCAAGAACCGATCCCAAGGAGGCATACTCGGGTCAGCAGACCCGTGGCCTCTGAAAAGGGAATGTAGAGAGCAGAGAGCTCCTGTTCCAATCATGATTCTTCTCTAGAAGTGATCTTTTCTATCTACAATCAGAAATCCTTCGAGATCCATGATCGAGATGAGGACCTCAATTGGAAGCTCCAAAAAATGGATCGACAAATTAAAGAGCTCCGCCATGCTACCCCAGCTAACTATGATAATATCTGCACTATCCCTCCTTTCTTCCAAAGAATCATGAAAGAATCGATCCCATTGAACTTTAAGCTCTTCTAATTTGAGAGCTACGATGGGACCACTAATTTGATCGACCATTTGGAGATCTTTCGGATCATGATGCTGCTCCAAGGCACACCAGACGCCATCTTGAGTCGAGCTTTTCCATCTACTCTAAAGGAAGTGGCAAGAAACTGGTACATGGTACTAAAATTGGGTATGATCTTTTCCATCGACCAAATGAGCCATCAATTCATAGCTCATTTTGTCAGCAGTTGATGTTTCAGGTGAGGTTCGGACTTTCACATCAACATCAAGTAGCAGGAAGGGGAGTCCATCTAGGCTTATGTCAACAGCTTCAACGTTGTTGCATTGGAGGTCTAAAATTTGGATAAATCTATTGCCATGGCCACCTTAAAGGGTAGCCTTCAGAAGAATGACCTGGTATTCTCCCTAGAAAAAAGTATCCTAGAAATTTTGCTGATATACTAGCTTGGGTAGAAGGCTACGCTCGAGTTGAAGAAGCCTTTAAGCTGAAGGATGAGAAAACTATGAGAGATTGGCAAGCGAGCAAATCTAGCAAGCCCGTGGTTAAGGAAAGGCTGAATGAAGTTTGACCATGCTTGCGGACTCTTCCTGAGCACAAGCGAGCCCAAACTTTCCCTTGAGCTCATCATCAATGAAGCCCTGATAGAAGGGTACAAAGAAGTTCTCCCCCT
The DNA here is from genome assembly GCA_006176705.1 of Cocos nucifera. Taxonomy (NCBI): domain Eukaryota; kingdom Viridiplantae; phylum Streptophyta; class Magnoliopsida; order Arecales; family Arecaceae; genus Cocos; species Cocos nucifera. Next base: position 179,230 of record QRFJ01001399.1, on the reverse strand, counting down.
AGAAGGTTCCACAACTATGCCCCCTCAATACTCCAAAAATTCAAGTACTGATGGAGGTCAAGGAGTAGCTATCGAGGTCGAAGAGGATGCACACTCATCCTAGCAAATGCAATCCAAATAAGTACTATATTTACCATCATGATCACGATCATGATGCTGAGGAATGCATTCAGCTCCAAGACGAGGTCAAGGAGCTTATCAGGCGAGGTTGGTTGGGCTGATTTCTATGATGCCGACCCAAGGCAAGAAAAGATCGGCAAAGAATGTTACCGTAATTAGAATCACCAAGAAGGGAGGAGCAGCTAGGAGATTGGCCAACTCTTAGCATCATCAATACCATCTCTAGGGGACTTCGATAGGAGGAGGCCGATGGGTCAGAGGGGCCAGCTAAAAGGAAGAGAGTTGAAGAGCTCATTGCTTTCACTAAAGAAGATGCACAAGGAGTTCAGTTCCTACATAATGACGCTATTGTAATTACTTTAAACATAGCAGATTATAATGTATACCGCGTTCTTGTCGATAATGATAGTTTGGTCGATGTCTTGTTTTATGATGCTTTCTTTCAAATGTCTATACCTAATAACCGGCTCAGACCAATAAATTCTCCATTGGTTGGCTTCACTAGAGATGTAGTGCTAGTTGAGGGTGTAATAACTTTGAGTGTGGTTGCAGGGCAATATCTAAAGCAATCCAGGGTGCAAGTGAATTTTTTGATGGTAAAAGCTTCATCTGCTTATAATGCTATCCTCGGCCAACCTGATCTAAATGCACTTCAGGTAGTAGTATCGATCTATTATTTGAAAATAAAGTTTTCAATAAGTTTTAGGATTGGAGAGGTCAGAGGAGATCAAGCTTTGGTAAGGCATTGCTATTCAATTATCCTGCAAAAGGGTGCGCAGCCCAACCCTTACCCAGTCGATGGGTTGGACGTTTGGGATGACCTCACGAAAGAAAGGAGAGAACCAATGGAAGATCCTATCTCAGTCCCTCTGAACGATGGAAATAAAGAGCACACAGTGCAGATTGGCTCTAATTTGGAAGCGAATGTACAAGAGTAGCTCGTCGAATTTCTATAGAGAAATGTAGATGTTTTTGCTTGGATCCCTACAGACATGCCGAAAATTGATGCTGAAGTTATGGAACATCATCTGACTGTTGATCCCAAGCATTAGCCGGTAAAGAAAAAGGTGCACAGCCATACCTCGAAGAGATAGAAGAAAATTGCAGAAGAAGTTGACAAGCTTCTCAAAGTCGGATTCATCCAAGAAGTCTCCTATCCAAGCTGGGTTTCAAATGTGGTCCTTGTCAAGAAGGCAAATGGCAGGTGGAGGATGTGCATAGACATCAAGAAGTTGAATAAGGCCTATCCAAAAGATAGCTACCTCATACCTAGAGTCGATTATCGAAAATGCACGCTCTTCCCACACGGATCGGTGTGGCCATCGATGATTAGCCAAGCAACAAGAAAGTACTTCTCAGAGATTAATGCGGAAGCATGATCAAATAATTCAAGTAATAGAGAAGAAGAGAAGAAAAGATTTTCAGAAGAAAAGAACTTTTATTCAATATATTTTAGCATCATTTACAACCTTGACCTATTTTCAGTATATATACTTTACAAAAGATCAAGCTCAAGCTCATAGAAAAACTTTCCAAATCCAAATAATTTATGTACACAAAATAATAACACACAAAAATTAAGCTAGCCCAGTTTCAGACTGAGCCGGCTAACCTACGATTGGGTCGGCTCAGTCTCAGACTGAGCCGACCCAGTTGTGTACCATGCCAATAGCTCGAAAATGCTGCTTTCTATTTGAATTTTTCTCTGAGACCTAGCCAACCCAGTCTTGGACTGAGCCAGCCCAGTTCTCAACTGAGCCGACACAGTCGCAGAGTGAGCTGGTCTAGTTTCTAAACTTTGCTATTGAGACTGATTCTTCTTCCACCTTGCTTCCGTCTTTTCATGACCTATCTTCTCATGTTTTCAAGACTTGGGAGTGCTACTTTTGAGCTCACATTCTCCATCTTGGTGCTTCCAAGTTCTTATGAATTCATCTCTTCTCAACAAACCCATTCATGCCACACATCTCTGAATTCTATCACTGGGGAGTTTCTTCGTGAGTGCATCAGACTGATTCTCCTTGGTATGGACCTTCATCAATTTCACTTCATCTTCCTCCACCAACTCTTTGATCCTATGGTACCTCACGTCTATATGCTTTGTGTGAGCATTGTAGATTGGGTTTTGTGCCAACAGCAGAGCACTCTGACTATCACTGAATAGTATAACCTTGCTATGCTCCATCCCCAACTCATCAATCGATATCCTAAGCCAAAGGGCTACCTTTGCAGCCTCCGTTATCCCAATGTACTCAGCCTCTATGGTAGACAAAGCCGTGATTGACTGAAGGGTTGATCTCTAAGACACTGGTCCACCATATATGAAGAAGAGGTATCCAGTAGTAGACTTCCTTGTATCAAGATCACCAGCATAATTTGCATCAACAAATCCTTCTAGAGGACCTAAACCTTCACACATCTTCATAGATTGTTCTTCAAATCCTTTCGGCTGCCCACCAAATATCAAACCATAATCCCTTGTTTCATGCAGATATCTCAATATCCATTTCAATGCTTTTTAGTATTCCTTCCTAGGGTTAGCCATGTATCTACTAATCGTGCTCACTACATGTGCTATATCTAGTCTACAGCACACTATAGTGTACATCACACTACCTACAATATTTGCATAAGGGACTTGTTCCATGTACTCTCTCTCCTCTTCTGACTGGGCTTTATAACTTGGAGAGAGACATATGGCTTGGTAATGGCGCCTCTGCAGGCTGGGCCTTCTCCATCCCAAATCTCTCCAGAATCTTCTGAACATACTTTTCTTATGACAAATGGAGCACTCCTTTGCATCTATCTTTACAAATCTCCATTTTAAGGATTTTCTCAACTAGACCCAAATCTTTCATCTCAAACTCAGATGATAATGTCCTTTTTAATCTTTTCATAGCATCCATACTTCTACTAGCTATGAGTATATCATCTACATATAATAATAGGTACAGAGCATCCTCCTCATCTACATTCTTGGTGTAGACATAATAATCATGCTCACATCTACTAAAACCCAGGCTCAAGACAAAGCTATCAAACCTTGGATATCACTGATGAGGGGATTGTTTCAAGCCATACAAAGCCTTTTTGAGTAAACACATCTTTTCTTCCTGTCCCATCTCCATGAAACCACCTGGCTACTTCATGTAGATTCTTTCCTCCAAAGTCTCATGAAGGAAGGCCATCTTTACGTCCATCTATTCTAATTCCATGTTATGCTATACCACTAGTGACAGCAAAACTCGAATAGATGTATGACGCACCATAGGAGAAAATTTTTATATAGTCAATCCCTTCCCTTTGTTAGTATCCCTTTGCTACCAGCCTTGCTTTAAATCTGACTCCACCTTATTCTGAAGGTGCTTCTTTCTTTGTGAACATCCACTTTGAGCCAATAGATCAAGCATCCTCTGGAAGATCCATCAGTTATCATGTCTGATTCTTCTCGAGTGATTCCATCTCCTCCATCATAGTCTGTATCCATGAATCATGATCCTTACTCTCCATGGCCTCTACATAATTCTTTGGATCTCCATTAGTAGTGATGAGTGCATAGAAGATAACCTCATCAATATCATATCTGATCGATTTCCTAATAGTATGCTAGGGCTTGTGCAAAGCCACTCCCACTAGCACATCTCTATCTGATGTCTGTGGCTGCTCCTGTATATCTATCTGAACTGTCGATCCTCTATACTGATTTTCAATCTGAGACAATACTTTTCTGCTCAGCTCCACCTTAACAAGAACACTCTTGTAAGTGGATGTAACATGCATGCCATCATTCTCTGACTGGCCATCGCTGTTCATCTCTATTTCTTCAATTTCATCTATCCCAGACCTCCTCAAGATGCTCTTCTCATTAAAGATAATGTCCCTACTGATCACTGACTTCTGTGCCTGAGAGTTCCACAGCAGGTATCCCTTGACTCCTTGTGGATACCCTATGAATGTCATCTTTTGAGATTTCGAGTCCAATTTGCTCCTCTCGATTGCCTCCATATGTACTAGGCTGTACAATTGAAGACTTTCAGGTGGCCAAGCTCCACCTTCTTTCCATTCCAGACCTCCTCTGGAATGCCTCCATTCAGCTTATAATGAGGGGACCTATTCATAAGAAAATAAGAAAAAGTTGGAGCATCACTCCAAAAGAAGTTTGGGAGTGATGTCTGCAGCCTCAAACTCCATGCCTTCTTGGTTAATGTTCGGTTCATCCTCTCCACGACATCATTCTGTTGGAGAGTCATCTTCATCGTATAATGGCATTTGATGCCATTTTCCTCATAGTACCTTTTGAACTCCAGGCTAGTACACTTTTCTCCATTGTCTGACCTCAGACACTTCACCTGTCTCTCTGACTCCTTCTCTACTTCAGCTCTCCAAGCTTTGAACCATGCAAACACCTCTGATTTTTCTTTGATCAGATAAACCCATACCTTCCTTGACAAATCATCAATGAAAGTGACAAAGTAAATCCAGCACTCCCTCACTGTGCTTGGTACTTCTAACAAATATCACCTTATGCTGTTTGTCAAAGATGCACGGCACACAAAGATCTATGCCCTCCTTCTTCATGACTGGGATCATACCTCTTCTGCTTAGTTGAGTGAGCCCACGGTCACTCAAATGATCCATCCGATAGTGCCATAGCTGATATAAAATCTGCTCCTCCTATGCTGCTGCTAGCACCTCTGCACTATCATTAACCATTGAGCCTTTCATTCTGTAAAGATTATTGCTTAGTCTTCCACCTCTCATCACCACCAAAGCTTCCTTGAAAATTTTTGGACATCAACTTCCAGTCTAGCCACTAAAAGCATAATCCTGCTCCTCCAAGTAGCCCAAAAAAATTAAATTCTTTTTCAACTCTGGTACATGCCTGACATTTGATGATGTACGAATGATCCTATCATACATCCTCATCCTGATAGAGCCAATTCTAGCTAGTTTGCATGGGTGATCATCTCCAAGGCTGACACTTTCACCATCGACCTTCTGATAGATAGCAAACTACTTTCGATGAGAAGTATAGTGGTGCGAGCATGCTGAATCTAATATCCACATAGTATCGTACTCTGTGGATCCATCTGATACAACTAGTAGATCTTCCCCATTGCTTATAGAAGCTGTATCATCTCCAATATTGGCCTTCTCTTTTTCTAATCCCAAAGGGGACAATCTCTCCTTAGGTGTTCAGGCTAATGATATTTATAACATTTCAATGTCATCTTTCTCTGATCGCGAGACTTTAACCTATCCTTAGATTTTCCTCTTGTCTTCTTCTTTGATCTTTCCTATCTTTCATTCACAGCTAAGATCTTAGACTTAGGATCTCCCTTGTAGATCTTTTTTCTTTGCTCATTTTATCTAAGCACACCAACAACCTCTTCATAGTTTAGGATCTCCTTTTCATAAACTAAAGTTGTTATGTGACCATCATACAAATCTAGGAGAGAACATAATAGTAACAATGCTTGATCCTCCTCATCGATCTTCACATCCAAACTCAACAGCTCAGAACACACCTGATTGAACCTTTGGATATGTGCAACAAGATCTCCACCATCGGGCATCCTTAGACTATACAGCTATTTTTTCAACCATAGCTTGTTCATCATGTTCTTCTCCATGTATGTGTTCTCCAGTCTCTCCTAGAGCCCCTTTGCCATAGTTTCTGTGCAAACCTTGGGCAAAACTTGATCGGCCAAGCACATCTGGATTATGCTAAAAGTAATTTTCTCCAACTTTTTTCAGTCCTCAGCACTGATCTTTTTCGATCTTTTTTTTGTAAAGACCTTGTAGATCCTCTGCTGAACCAACAAGTCCTTTACTCTTTGCTACCATAGAATAAAGTTTCTCTTGCCATCGAACTTCTCAAAATCTATCTTGAATCCACTTGATACCATGACTTCAAACAAATCAAGAATGGATCCCTAACATCCTTCACGATCTCACACACCAGCAAAACTATCCTTCAAAGTAGATCTAACTAGCCCTAGATCCTCTTTCCAAATGTCTATATCACCATTACTTCGTGCAAACAATCTCCACCTCAATCTAGAGACAACTATAAAGAAAACTAGAAGTTTTAGGATAAAACTTGATGCAACAAATCCTAAATTTAGTAAATCCTAGGTGTCTTCCTTTCTTCCATGCAACACCATTCTGATACCAAATATCGAGAATGTGCACTCTTCCTACATGGATCGGCATGGGCACCAGTGATTAGCCAAGCAATAAGGAAGTACTTCTCAGAGATTAATGCGAAAGCACGATCAAATAATTCAAGAAATAGAGAAAAAGAGAAGAAAAGATTTTCGAAAGAAAAGAACTTTTATTCAGTATATTTTAGCATCATTTACAACCTTGACCTATTTTCAGTATATATACTTTACAAAGGATCAAGCCTAAGCTCATAGCAAAACTCTCCAAACCTAAATAATCTACGTACACAAAATAATAACCCATAAAAACTGAGTCGACCCAGTTTCAGACTGAGCTGGCTAACCTGCAACTGGGTCGGCTCAGTTTGGACTGAGCCAATCTAGTTGTGTACCATGCCAACAGTCCAAAAATGTTGCTTTCTATCGAGATTTTTCTTTGAGACCTAGCCAACCCAGTCATGGACTGAGTCGGCCCAGTTCTCAACTAAGTCGGCTTAGTCTCAGAGTGAGCTTCCCCAATTTCTAGACATTATTATTGAGGCTGATTCTTCTATCAGCTCACTCTCGTCTTTCCATGACCTATCTTTTCATGTTTTCAAGACTTGGGAGTGCCACTTCTGAGCTTACATCGATCAACTGGTGGATGCAACCTCAAGCCATGAACTCCTCACTTTCATGGATGCCTTTTTTGGCTATAACCAAATTCGAATGGCACCAAAGGATGAGAAAAAAACTACTTTTATTATAAACCCTGGTCTCTATTGTTACAGGATCATGCCTTTTGAAATTAAAAATGTAGGAGCAACATACTAGCATCTAATCAATAAGATCTTCAAGGAGCAAATTGATCGCAACATGGTGGTGTATGTAGATGACATGCTTGTCAAGAGCCGAGCCTCAGCAAATCACATAGCCAATCTTGAAGAGATCTTCAGTACCCTCTGAAAGTACAAGATGAAGTTAAATCCAACCAAATGCACCTTTGGTGTAAATTTGGGAAAATTCTTGGGGTTCATGATTTTGAGGCATAGAATTGAGGCAAATTCGAAAAAAATTTGGACCATTCAAGAGATGACCATTCCAAAATTGATAAAGAAAGTTCAGGACCTAACTGAAAAGGTGGCGGTCTTGAACTGCTTTGTTTGAAAGTTAGTTGAGTGATGTATGTCCTTCTTTTGACTCCTCAAATAGCCTAGGAACTTCTGCTGGGATACTGAATGTCAATAGGCATTTAAAGAACTCAAAAGCTTCCTCAGCTCACCTCCTCTATTGGCCAAGCCCAAACCTAAAGAAGAATTATTTTTGTACTTGGCATCTCTCTAGCAGTCCTTGCAGTAGTCCTAGTCAAGAAAGAGATAAAAGTGCAGTGGCCGAGCTACTACATAAGCCGAGTCTTGAGGGATGCTGAGATCAGGTATACTAAGTTAGAAAAACTAACTTATGCTCTACTAATTGCAGCTCAGAGACTCTGACCTTACTTTCAAGGGTAGACCATAACCCTCCTCATTGATTAGCCAATCAAGGTAGTTCTTTATCAAGTGGATGCCTCCAAAAGAATCATGAAATGGATAATTGAACTAACAGAATTCAACATCAACTTTCAACCTCAGCTGTCGATCAAAGCTTAAATACTAGCAGATTTCATAGTGAATTGCACAATCTTGGATGAGGCTGAACTTGAATAGAATGAAGTCAGTATTCTATGGCTACAGTCAAGCTCCAATAAAGAAAGTACTGATCTTATTGAAGGCTTCTAGACCTTGTATGTGGATGGCTCATCCAATGCTTCGAGCGCAGGCATTGGGTTAATCTTGGTAAACCCAAAAGAAGTCATTGCCGAATACGCGCTGCACTTTGAGTTTTCGGCAACTAACAATGGAGCTGAATATGAAGCTTTGATAGCAGAATTCAGGATAGCTAAAGAGTTAAAAGTAGACCAACTACAAGCTTACAGTGATTCTCAACTAGTGGTCGGACAAGTTAGTGGTAATGAAATGTCTGAAGAAAGTAAATGTCGGACAAGTTAGTGGTGATTCTCAACTAGTGATTCTCAAGTTAGTGGTCGGATAAAATATTTGAAGAAACTAAAGAACTTAACTCCAACCTTTAGCAGCTTCAACATTCAGCAGATTCCAAGAACAAAAAATGCCAGGGCTGACCATCTCTCTAAATTAGCCACACTAGCTCCAGCTGAACTGCTTAAGGGAGTCTTCTTTCAAGTCTTGAAATGCCCGAGTTTAGAAGAACCACAGTCTGTGATGCAGGTTGAGCATGAACCAAGTTGGATCGACCCATTATTCACTTATCTCAAAGATAGAGTTCTGCCCAATGATCCAAAAGAAGCTCGAAAATTATGGAATCAGACCTTCTAATATGTTCTCTATGAAGGCAAGTTATACAAAAGGCCGTATTCATTGCTACTTTTAAAATGCCTCTGACCCTCTAAAGCCAACTTTGCATTATGGGATATGCATGAAGGAATCTATGGAAGTCATTTGGAAGCTCAATCCTTATCTCATAAGATACTTTGATAGGGTTACTATTGGTCGATAATATACAATGATTCCATAGAGTACGTTAGGAAGTATGACCGATGCCAAAAAAATGCAAACATTCCAAGACAACCGACATCTAAGCTTACCCCCCTAAGCATACCATGGCCATTTGCACAGTGGGGAATGGACATACTCGAGCCCTTTCCCATGGAATCTAGACAACAAAAGTTCCTCCTGATGGTGGTTGATTACTTCACAAAGTGGGTCAAAGCCGAACCCCTGGTAAAGATTACTGAAGGTAAAGTGCAGGACTTCATCTGAAAGTCCATTGCTTGCAGGTTTGGCTTGCTCCAGACCCTCATAATAGATAATGGGTGGCAGTTTGCTAAAGCAAAATTCATTGAGTTCTGTGATGACTTGAATATTTCTCATAATTTTACATCAATGGATCATCCACAGGGAAATGGTGAGGCCAAGGTATCCAACAAAACTCTACTTCAAGGTATCATTGCAAGACTCAAGAAAGTGAAGGGAACTTGGATAGATGAGCTCTATCATGTACTCTGGGCTTATCAAACTATCCAAAGATTATCAATTGGAGAAACTCCATTTGCCTTGGCCTTTGGAACAGAGGCAGTCATCCCAATAGAACTCAAACTTTCATTAGCATGAGTTATGTAATTTAATGAGCGGTAGAACTTACAAGATCTTAGGGCTAACCTCAATTTGTTGGAAGAAAAGAGGAAAGAAGCTCAGGTTTTGATGGTAGCCAACAAATAGAAAGTAGCTCGCTACTACAACTCAAAGGTCAGAGGCAATGTATTCAAAATGGGAGACTTAGTACTTCGACGAGTGACTGTTTCACAACCTCAGAAACAAGAAAAGCTCGCACCGAATTGGGAAGGCCCATATAAAGTCAAAGAGATCGTCCGGCCCAAAACTTATTATTTGAAGAAGCTTGGAGGGGCAATACTTCTGCGATGCTAGAATTTGGAGAACTTGCGAATGTATTATCAGTAATCTTACTTTAATAAAATTTTTCTTTTCAATATCTCTATCTCTTGGTGCAAAATTGTATAATGATAGAAAATAACTCAACCGAACTTCATTTGAAAACAAAGTGAAGACCTCGTTATTTTAAGATGAGATGAGGTGAGAGACCCTTCCAACGGTCCTTATGTGTCCCTAGAGTCCTGTTAGGAGCAGAACGAGAATCTCATCCTAACTTGAGCAAAGTGAAGGTCTCGTTAATCTAAGATGAGATAAGGAGAGAGACCCTTCCAACGACCCTTTTGCATCCCTACTGTCTTATTAGGAATAGAAGGATAACCTCATCCTAACTTGAGCAAAGCGAAGGCCTCGTTAATCTAAGACAATATGAGGGGAGAGGACCTTCCAATGGCCTTTATGCGCCCTACTATCCTATTAGGAACAGGAGGAGAACCTCATCTTAACTTGAGCAAAGTGAAAGCCTCGTTAATTTAAGATGAGATGAGGGGAGAGGCCCTTCCAATGGCCCTTATGAGCCCCTACAGCTCTGTTAGGAATAGAAGGAGAACCTTATCCTAACTTGAGCAAGATAAAGACCTCCGATTATTTAAAATTGAAAGAAGGGAGAGTTCCCTATCAACAGTCCTATCGAGTCCCTACCACACCGATGGGAATAGGAGGAGAACCTCATTCCGATACAAATAAAAACCTCCAGTTAATCAAGATGGGAGGAAGACTCTGCCTTGGCAAAAGTAGAAACCTACCCCGATAGGAGGACGACCTCATCCTGATGGGGGGGGGGTAAAGTAAAAGCCAACCTCGTCAAGAGCAGGGGAGGACCTCGTCGTGACAAAGGGATCAAGAAAAATCAATTAAGTTGAAAATAGAAGGATAACTGCAATCGAGCACAGATAAAGTTCTCTGGTTATAAAAAGATAGGAGAAAAGTTAATCTTCAGCAACCATTCCAATAGAAAATAATGTAAAAAAAATAGAGAAACCAAGGGACATCAAAACAATCCAAGCAAAGTGAAAAAGATGATTGAAGAAAGCATTCCTTTTCTGAAATCAAGGTACAGTAAAAGGCCAAGGTCTGCAAGACCCAACCCCCCCCCCCAATAAAAAGGGGGGGGGAGAAGAAGAAGAGGGGGAGAGAAAGAAATCGGAAACCGGAGATATCAATAGGTATTCAACTAACATAGAGTGAAAATAAAAAAAGATATCATTTTATTAAATCAAAATTAGTACAAAATAAAGGTCTACAAGATCGGCTACAAAGGTAAAAAAGAAAAACTTAAAGTTCTAAAAGGGATCTAATTCCTCAGACTTCAAATTGCTGGCTATCGCTAAGGATTCTTTCAAATTGAAATTTTTTTCTTCGAGCTCCTTCCTCCTTATTAGGTTATCGTGAAACATTCTATCAGTCCTTTGATAATTTTTTTCTGATGCCCGCAGTATCTTCCTTAGAATCTTCAATTCGGCTTCAACAACTTTGATGGCTTGCTATTCACAAACCAGCTGAAGCTTCAACTGCTGAACTTTGACTTTCTCAATTTTGATTGATTTTGAGAGTTCACCCATGATCCTCTTCAAAAAAGCAATCTCCTCTAATTTTTTAGTGGTGCTAGATCGATGGTTGTTGACGATCCACTACTGAAGCCGAGCCACTTCGCTGTTAGCAGCTTGAAGCTACTGCTCAAGATTGGATATCCTATCACACTAGCCCATCTGGTAGGCCTCATAGGTAGACTCGACATCAGACAGCTACCTCTGGAGTGTGGAAAACCTTTAGAACCAATCCCATTCATACTGGGTCTTGTTGGTAGACCACAGTGAGCTCCACTCCAGCAGTTGGAGTTTCTCTCCTACTGTCCTGAGCTCCACTTCGAAGGAGCTAATCTTCGTAGTTAATGCCCAAGATTTATAAGTAGCATTTTTCTTGAGTTCGGCCAACTCTTTCTCCAAGTTGCCCTTCCTAATGTTGAAGCTCGCGGAATCTTTCATATGCAGCTTGTGGAGGTGAGTAACTTCAATCGTTGCCTCAGAAGCATTCTTTCTGGATTTCTGGAGCTCGTCCTCCATCTTCTTCAACCTTTTTTTTAGATGATGAATTTCTCTCTTCAAATCCTTGACTATGGATTTTAGAGGGATCCCATGGAGCAAGGGCTCGGTGTTAGTCAGGGATGATGGACCTTGACCGCAGTTACTAAAGGGACTCTGAATAACATTTACCACAGCACAAATGCAAAGAGGAAAGAAGTTCATCTTCATTTCTCAAAATGTTTGAGTCCATAAAAGAAAAAAAAAGAAAGAGAGAAGAATACAAGTAACCAAAAATTTTTAGGCCTCGGCTAGTTCAGAAGTAGGCAAGGTCGTTGCATTTCTTGTGCCCTTAGGTTTGGCTGCAAGTTCTGGAACTTCAGGGGGAGGTTCGCTGGCGGGAGAGGTGGCACCAACATTAGAAAGACCGACTTCATCACTAGGCCCATCTGTTAGAAGGTCGAGGTCTACTTCGAAAAAGTTCTTCACGATCCACCACATGCATATCTCGAATCCCTCTAGAAAAGCTTCCTAGGTGAAGGCAATCTTAATGTCTTCCATTGCTTTGGAGGACTTGAAGGCCTCGATAGCCCACTCTCTCTTAAAACTAACCTTCTCTTCAACCTTCTTTCTTTTGTCCTTTAAAAGAATCAAGGCTGCCCTCAGCTCCATAGAAGCCTAGTCTTCTCTCATCAATGCCTCTCGAAGGCGATCGACCTCTATAGTTTGTGCCTCTAAGGCTGCCTTCCAATGGTCAACCTCGGCCCAAATCCTTTTGGTCTCCGCCTGAGCCTCACGAAGGACCTTGGAGGCCTCGACATGGTAGAAATCGGCTGCCTTCGAATGGGCAAACAGGTAATGCCCCAGCTGCAAGATAGAAGAAAATTAAGTCAGAACTCTGGGAGTACATCCCACATTTGATCAAGTTTGAAGGTATTAATTACCTCGAGGAAGGCAGTGAAGGACTCGTCAAATCTTTCAGCATCCTCCATCCCAACCATTTTATCAATAATGTGCGGAAGGATGCTACCCTTCATCAGGAATTAGATGACCGGATTCATCAAGAATTAGATGACCTTCCGATCATCCAAGGAAGCTCGCTCCTAATCGGAGCCTTCACCACTTGAGTTTCTGGCTGTCTTCCTTACCCTTTTTTTGATGGTGTCCTTTTTCTTCTTCTTCTTCTTAACGACTTTGTGCTATTTAGAAAGTGCGGGTGCAAAGTCTTCTTAGGGCAAGGTCAGAGTTGGTGCTACCGCATTAGGCTTTAGGATGGGCACTGCCTGAATCGGCATGGCCAGGATCGACTCATCAGTGCAAGCCTTCTTTGATGTTTCCTCGATGGAGCTACTCTTTCTCTTGAGAGACTTAATCCCCTTGGTCAGGCGATTCTGCTCCTCAGGAGTCATTTCTATAGGAGAAAAATCAAAGTCAGAAAAAGAAAGAAGACCATATACTATTGACAGGCCACAAAGAACTATCTATTGGATTGAGAGGACTAAGACCAAAGTTGAACAAGGTCAAATCAACTAGCAATCTAGATATTAGGAGAGCTCGATTGTTCTTTAGCTTATCGATCGAGTCCCAATTCTCTTTCTGAAGTTTGGAAGCTCGGCGGATTGAATCTCTTATGTCGCCCCAGGAAGGAAGTTCTAGCTCTAGAGAAGGACACGAGATGAAAAAGAATTTCTCCTTCTAGTTATGAATGGAAGAAGGGGCACCCTTGAGTAACCCCTTCTTGCCAAACTAGGGAGACACATACGACCAATCTTTGGCAGTCGAGTGATGTTTGAAGGTGAAGAAGTTATGGAATAAGAAGACGGAACGTCAGATGCAAGCCATAACGCATAAGGAGAGAAATCCTATGATGAACTTAATGGAGTTTGGTGCCATGGCAGCAAAGAAAATATTTAAGAACTTGAACAGGTTGATTACAAAGGAAGGTATCGGTAACCAAAGTCCTTTCTAGAGGGTTTCAACATACAAACAAGTCTGGCTAGGAGGAGGAGAGTAGGCTTGATCGCTAGGACCAGGGAGTTCAAGTTTATAATCAAAAGGAATTCCGAATTGGATCCTAATCAGTGAAAGATCTTTAGGCCAAAGTTTGCATGGGATGGTATCAAGGACGAAGGATGGTTGAGGTTATTCTATAGGTTCGGGGTCCTTATAAGGAGGATCCATTAAAGCCTAATGAGCCAAACTTCTAGAACCATTTGACCAGGATTCTTTAGAGGACATGAGGATCAAACCAAAGTGGAGAAAACCTCTAAAAAATCAAAGAAAATAAAATTCAAGACTCACTCGAACAAACCAAATGAGTAGAGATGCTAAAAGACATGAATGATCAAAAAGAAGGATTCAAGAACTGACCTAAATCGATGGGAAAGAACAGAGAAGTGGCAAGCTTGATGAAAAATGAAGGAGAGAACCCCCAGGAATTGAAGAAGATGACGAAAGACACTAGTGCTAGGAGCAGAAGAGAGAGGGAGACTAGAGGAAGAGAGAGGAGACCTAGGCAAAATGAAATCTCAAGGAAAGAAGATGAGTTTAAATAGCCGAAAGAGTCCTAAACGATCATGATTGTAGATCTCCACCGACCAACTTCAGGCCAACACATGTCTCCCTCATCATGATAGCAGAGCAGCAACGTCCAAAATCTTTATTGTGCTGTGCCTTAGGCAGCACTTCGGTGGAAGTTTTGAAAATTCATTTTTTCAACTCAAATCATATTAACGAAGCTTTGATGTCAAGAAGATAGTGCTAAGACTTTCTCTATAAAGGGTGAGAAAGGTGGAAAAAGAACTTCGACACTCACATTCCTTTACTCACTTCTTTCGAAATTCGAACCTGAAAGTATGGGGCTTGTGTTAGGGATAAACCCTTTTCTACTGTTGCATGCTAATTTATAGCTATGGCAAGTGTACCAGTCGATCAAGTAATAAAGTGAATGAGTAGAGTATCATCCCTAGAGGATTGAAAAATAAGTACTGAAAAGCTCTTTCCTATGCTTTATTTAGAAGATCAATTTATGAGAATAAGAAATTAAAGAACAAAATAAAGAAATAATTAAAAATTTTAAAGAAATAGAGAGAGTGTAATTATTAGGGTTTTAACTTAAGAGCAATGGGTTACTAAGGCAATCAGTTCACCAACTCAGTCAATACAATTTTCAAATTATTAGATTAATTTTATTTCATGTGATGGTGGAGTCTCCTAATTTATTCACTACCCTTTGATCTAGGCATAGCAAAACTATCAATATTTATTAATTACCCTTTGGTCCAGGTATAATTTAAATAAATATTAATGCATTAAGTTTTGTGAAACCTTCTAATTAAAATACGCTGCGTCCAAAGCGCACTAAAATTTCCGCATGCATATAAATTCTAATTTGATTCATAATATAAGGTATATAATCAAGAAGCAATAATATAGATGTACTTGTTCCGTAACATCTATATTCATCAGATCAATTAGAAGATGGCCAGTAATCTAAAAGCATTAAGATCAGATTTATATACTCCTCATGAATAAAATTTAAGATTAAAAATAAATCATACTGAATATTGCATCAAAAGAGTGGCTACACCTTAGCCTTAGTAAAAGAAAATTTAGTTCATGATAATAAGTTCAAAAACAGCAAATAAAATAAAAAGCATAAAAAAATTAGACTATTTGATTGCTGAAATTGATTGTCCGTTGCTCTTGGTGTGGAGAACTTGGTAAAGAAGAAGATGCTCCTTGATCGATGTCTTGATTGTCGAAAGAAATCAAAAACCCTTTTCTTTCTCTCATAAATCTCTGTTCTCTTTCTATCTCTCTCTTCTCTTCCCCATTTTTTTTAATTTCTCTGACTCTCTCCCTTTTTCTCTTTTTCTCTCTAACTTTTCTCATTTTCTTCTCTTGCTTTTCTCTTTTTCTATGGCAAAAGCAGATTTTATAGCCCAAAGATCGATTTTTCCTTTGAAAATTAGGTTTAATACTTCCAAAACAACTCAAATTAAGATCTGAATGATTCTGACCATTAGATGTTGATCAAACGGTCCAAAAATCACTTAAAAATCCTTTAAAACATCCTAGATCAAGTCGAATTTCATGCCAGCTGTTGGATCAATCATTGGATTGAATCTAGGCCGTCCGATCTTACAAAAAGGAGGCTTGTGATCTTTAGTTTAATGTCGGGATGAATCTTAGCCGTTGGATCTCGATCAGGAGTTGCGGATGCCGTTCGTCAACGCTTTCTTTTAGACCGTCCGATCAAGTCTCAGTGAATGGTGCCCGTTGGATCAGACAAAATTCCCAAATTGCCCTTTGTAGACCATGCGTGAGCCTGGTGTTGCGTGGACCGCCACGTTCTTCAGCCAATCGGAGCGTGCTTCTTCATGTGAAATTCCCGAAATGCCCTCATGTCGATCCATCATGTGCCGCAAAAAATGCTGACGTCATCCTGACGTCAGTGCTGCATCGGTGGATTGATCTGCTATTACGGTCGAACCGGGCCGAACCGCTAAGCCAATTTTCTGAACCGATATGAACCGAACCAGTCTTTTTTTTTTTTGAAATTCAATTCTGGGTTCATTTGAAGTCTGTTTTGCCTGAAATTTATTTTCATCTGAACCAGAAAAATAAGATCTTCACATTGGTGGCCTTCTTTCCTACATAAAATTAATAAAAGTATTAATTTTTAAAGAAATAAATTAATTTATTTTATAATTTAATACTTTTATTAGTATATTTTTACCACTTATCACACCCCCCAACTTAGTCATTGCTAGTCCCTTAGCAATGTTTTATTTAATACCATGTTTCAATAAGATTTCCATCACAAAGATAAAATCTAGGACTAAAGATCAAAAAGTTTAGAAAATACTGCTAACTAAGCATTGAGCTTCAGAAGCAAATTTTTTAGTCAATACAATTAAAAACTTTCTTAGAGTACATCAAAGATCTATAGCACTTGTGTTCATGATGACTAACTTTAGCATTTCAGTATTAAATTAAAAGAACAAAAGTATCCTCTCTTATCACCTATTTTGGTCAATTTTCTATACATTCTCAATTTTATACTCATGAATTAAGGTAGCTTTCACACTGCCTTCTTTTTTTTTTTTTTTTTTTTTGCTGTGCTGAGCATCCTGGCCTTCCCTTCATCATTTTACATGAATTTTCACACTTGACCTAGGTGCAGAGACCCAGTTACTAGGCTTTGGGCAATCCACATATACTCTATCTTTTGTACTTTATTTTTAGGTAGGTAGCTCTTTCCTTAAATTTAAGTTTCTTTGATTAGAATGTATATTAATTACCAATTTTCTATGATAATTGAATTCCCAGTTGGCCTTATAATCAATACCTACTTTGCCTTATTAGTGTGCATGTACAATAAAAAGTGCTAATAGTCTTTTAATGATCTAAGTAGGCTGTTAAAAGTCGACCAACTAATCTACTTCTTTAACTCATTACATTCATTAGCAAATAATTCTATCTTTTATCACTTGTCCAGTCTATCTTGCTCAAGATTTTCTTCTTGACACATGATTTTTTTTTTTTTTAAACTTATTCTACATTGTGTTAAAGGAGAAAGAAAAATAAAGGGTGCAATAAAGGATAAGAAGGAATACACCTGATTTGGTTCAGTCTGGTTCTTTGGAGCTTTGAAATTTTGCTTGAGCTCTCATTGATTTTTCTCTGCAAAATTAAAAATACACACCAAAGCAGTAAAAGAGCAACCATAAATTACTAAAAAATAAAAAAAAATGATCAAAACTAAAAAGAAAAGAAACAACCTATCTAGTAGTTCTGATTTATAGTCTTCAGCTTGACTTTCTTTGAATTCTAAAGTGGATCTTGTAATTGAAATGCTTCCTTCTCCTTTTTAAAACTTCCATTAATATAATTTTTCAGCCTGTGACCGTTTACCTTAAAGGTACCTTTTGATTCATCAAAGATCTCTACTGCTCCATATGGAAATACTTTAGTAATTGTATAGGGACCTATCCATTTTGATTTTAGCTTTCCTAAAAATAAATGTAGCCGTGAACTATACAAAAGAACTTGCTATCCCTCATGGAATTCTTTTTTTACAATATGGTTATCATGCCATTTCTTAGTACATTCTTCATAAATCCTGGCATTCTCATAAGCATGGTGGCGAAATTTGTCCATCTCATTTATTTGCATTAACCTGTTCTTCTCTGCATCTTGTATATCAAAGTTAAGAATTTTCATGGCCTAATATGCTTTATGTTCTAGCTCAATAGGGAGGTGGCATGCTTTTCCAAAGAGTAGCCTATATGGGGACATACCAATAGGTGTTTTATATGCAGTTCTATGTGCCCATAATGCATCATCTAATTTCAATGACCAGTCTTTTCTAGATGCAATTATAATTTTTTCTAAAATTCTTTTTAATTCCCTATTAGACACCTCTACTTGACCACTGGTTTGTGGATGATATGGGATAGCTATTTTATGAGTGACACCATATTTGTTTAATAGATTTTCAAATTATTTATTACAAAAATTGTTTACCTCCATCACTAATGATTGCTCTAGGAGTGCCAAAATGAGTAAAAATATGCTTTTTTCAAAAATTTGACAACTACCTTTGCATCATTAGTTGGAAAGGGTGCTGCTTCTACCCATTTTGAAACATAATCTACAGCCACAAGTATATATTGATTTGAAAAAGAACTAGGAAAAGGTCCCATAAAATCAATACCCCAAACATCAAAAATTTCACACACAAGAATATTGTTTAAAGGCATTTCATGTCTTCTAGAGAGATTTCCAGTTCTTTGACAGCAGTCACATGAAGAGACATAAGTATGAGCATCTTTAAATAGAGAGGGCCAATAAAAACCTGATTGAAGAACCTTATATGCTGTTCTAGTTGGGCCAAAATGTCCTCCTGCCTCTCGATCATGATAATGATGCAGAATTTTCTCCATTTCTTCCTCTGGAATGCATCTTCTAATGACCTGATCTGAACAACACTTATACAAAAAGGGTTCATCCCAAAAATAATGTTTAACAATAGATAAGAACCTCTTCTTTTGTTGAAAAGAAAGACCAAGTGGAAAAACCTTACCAACCAAGTAGTTAATAATATCAGCATACCATAGAAACGTTCTACCTGATATAGCATAGAGGCGTTCATCTGAAAATTCCTCCTTGATAGGGAAAATATCTAATTCCTTCTCTATGATGTTTTCTAGTCTGGAAAGATGGTCAGCAACTAAATTCTCTGTGCCCTTCTTGTCCTTGATCTCCAAATCATACTCTTGTAGCAAAAAAATCCATCTGATTAATCTGGATTTTACATCTTTCTTGGTAAGAAAATACTTTAGAGCTGCATGGTCGGTATATATAATAACTTTAGATAAAATAAGATAAGAATGAAATTTGTCTAATGCAAATACTACTGCTAGAAGCTCCTTTTCAGTGGTTGCATATTTTTGTTGAGCTTTAGTCAAAGTGCGGCTAGCATAGTATATTGTTTGAAAAATCTTATCCTTTCTTTGACCAAGTACTGCTCCTATGGCTGTGTCACTAGCATCACACATCAACTCAAAAGGTAGGGACCAATCTGGTGCTACCATGATAGGTGTCGTGACTAGCTTCTCCTTGAGGGTCTTAAATGCCTGCAAACACTCATCAAAAAAATGAAAAGAGACATCTTTGCATAATAATTTAGATAAAGATTTAGAAATTAGAGAGAAGTTCTTTATAAATCGACAGTAAAATTTGGCATGCCCCAAAAAGCTCCTAATAGCCTTAACTGAGATCGGTATGGGTAACTTTTCGATCACCTCAAGCTTAGCTCTATCAACCTCAATACCTTTATATGAAATCTTGTGGCCTAATACTATGCCTTCTTGTACCATCAGATGACACTTTTCCTAATTTAAGACAAGATTAGTATCCTCACATCTTTGTAAAACAAGAGATAAGTTATGCAAGCATTTATCAAATGTGGATCCAAAGATAGAAAAATCATCCATAAATATTTCAAGATAATTTTCAATCATATCATAAGAAATAGCCATCATGCATTGTTGAAAAGTAGCTGGTGCATTACATAAACCAAACGGCATTCTTCTAAAAGCAAATGTACCATAAGGACATGTAAAAGTAGTTTTCTCTTGATCCTCAGGTGCTATGGCAATTTGATTATAACCAGAATATCCATCTAGAAAGTAGTAAAAATTATATCCAGCTAATCTTTCTAACATCTGATCAATAAATGGAAGAGGATAATGATCTTTTCTAGTTGCATCATTTAATTTTCTATAATCCATGCACACTCTCCATCTAGTAACAGTTCTAGTGGGGATTAATTCATTATTATCATTTTGAACTACAGTAATCCCACCTTTCTTAGGAACTACTTGAACAGGGCTCACCCAAGAACTATCGGAGATAGGATAAATAATACCTGCATCCAGTAGCTTGATTACCTCCTTTTTGACCACTTCTTGTATCTTGGGGTTGATTCTTCTTTGGGGTTGGACCGTAGGCTCATATTTGTCCTCAATGAGAATTTTGTGCATACAAATTGAGGGACTGATTCCTTTGATGTTTGCTATTATCCATCCAAATGCCTTTTTGTGTTTCTTTAGTACTCTTAATAATTTTTCTTCCATTAAATCTATCAAGGAAGAAGAAATAATAATAGATAAGTGTGATGAACCTTCCAAGAAAATATATTTTAAATGAGAAGGGAGAGGTTTAAGTTCAAGAGTAGGTGGCTCTTCAATTGATGTCTTTGGAAAAGGAGTGGATGATCTTTCTAATTCTTCAAATCGTGGTCTGTATGTGCGTGGAATATATGGTCTGTCCCTTAGCAATTTTATGCATTTTGTTTGCCTTTCATCTTCAGCTGAACCCTCTTGTGATTGGACAATGCAAGCTTTAATAGGGTCCTCAAACCTATTTTCTAAAAAATACTCATGCACTAAATTGTCAATATCATCTATATGAAAACAAGTTTGATTATCATTAGAATGTTTAATAACTTTAAAAACATTAAAAGTAACTTGTTCGTCTTGGACTCTAAGAATTAATTTTTCTTGTTGAACATCTATTAAAGCTCCTCCAGTAGCTAAAAAGGATCTCCCTAAAATAAGGGGTACATCATAATCTTCTTTCATATCAAGAATAATAAAATCAATAGGAAAAATAAACTTGTTTACCTTTACCAAGACATCCTCCACTATACCTCTTGGATATTTAATGGATCTTGTCAGCTAATTGAAGAGTAATAGTGGTAGGCTTTGGTTCTCCTAGACCCAGCTTTCTGAAAATAGAAAAAGGCATGAGATTTATGCTTGCTCCTAAATCACATAAAACTTTATCAAAACTACAATCACCAATAATGCAAGGGATAGTAAAACTCCCTGGGTCTTTTAGCTTCTGTGGTAATTTATTTTGAAGTATTACTGAGCATTCTTCATTCAAATTTATTCTCTCATGCTCCTTCAGCTTTTTCTTATTTGTTAGGATTTCTTTGAGAAACTTATCATACTTGGGCATTTGAGTAATAGCATCTACAAAAGGAATATTAATATGCAAATTCTTTAGAATTTTGAAAAAGTTAGAAAATTCCTTATCTAGATGCTATATTTGTCTCTCTAGGAATGGTAGTGAAAGCATGTAGGGCTTCACATTTAGATCAATAAATCGTATACCTGGAGACCATCCATCTGCTAGTTGTTTTGGTGATTGACAAATTTTAGTTGATGGTTCCTTATTCATAGTTGGCTCTTTAATCTTTTTCTTCTGATGTGGCTCCTCCAACTTTGTACTACTTCTTAGGGTGATAGCATTGACTTGCTTCCTTGGATTGGTCTCCGTGTTGCTGGGCAAGGATCCCTGAGGTCTCTCGGAGATTATTTTAGCTATTTGACCTATTTGCATCTCCAAGTTTCGAATTGCTGCTATTTGGTCCTGCCTAAGTTTGGCTTCCAAAATTTTTATAGTTGCTTCTTGGTTTTGCATAAATTTGACCATCAGCTCTTCCATGTTGGACTTCTTTTCAGGTATTTAGAACCCCGGGGGTGGTTGTTGTGCTGCATTTTGATTACTCCATGAGAAATTTGGGTGCTGCCTCCATCCTTGATTGTATGTGTTGGAGTAGGGATTGTTTTGTTGCGGCCTAAAAAAATTACCAATATAATTAGCTGTATCAGTTGCTTTAGCAAAAGGATTACCTGTCTGGCAATTGCTCGTATCGTGTCCTCCTCCACACAGGTCACAAGTAATGCTCTGAATATGCATAGCTGTTCCCTTCAAGTTGTTGACTTTGGCTCTAAGGGCTGCAATTTCAGCTAGTAAGGTTGGCACGCAATCTACTCCCTGCACAGCTGCTAGTCTTTTTGGCATCATGCGTTCTGTCTGCCATTGATAGCTATTTGATGCCATCTCATCGATCAGATCGAAAGGCTTCTTCCTCCATTTTTTGGTTAATGGTTCCTCCTACTGCTGCATCAATCATAGAACGATTAGTAGGAAGATAAACCATTATAGAAAGTTTGTACCTGAAGCCATACGGGTAGTTGATGATGTGGACATCTCCTCAGCAGTTCCTTGAAATGCTCTCAAGCCTCATATAGTATCTCCATATCCATCTGCATAAAGGAAGTGATATCGTTGTGCATTTTGGCTGTCTTGGAAGATGGAAAGTACTTGGCTAAGAATTTTTGGGCTAGGACATCCCAAGTTGTGATAGAATCTGTAGGAAGAGAATGAAGCCAACTCTTATCTTTGTCCCGTAAAGAGAAAGGAAATAACCTTAATCTAATAGCATCATCCAACAGCCCATTAATTTTAAAAGTATCACAAAGTTCAAAAAAATTAGAAATATGGGCATTTGGATCATCATGCACGTGTCCACTAAATTAGACAGTTGATTGAATTATTTGGATCATCGTCGATTTTATTTCAAAGTTGTTTGCTCATATAGGCGGTCTCTTGATACTCGAAGCTGCGTCAGCTACAAATGATATGATGTAATCATTTAATGAATGATGTACTAGTCGAATAGCTTCATGCTGTCCTTCGGTCTCCATACTCAATCCTAGATTGATGTCGTTAGAATCTTCAGCTGCCATGTTTCTTTCTTGTTGTAGTCTTCTAATGGTCCTTTCAATTTCTGGATCTAAAAGTAGTAAGTTACTATGTCCAGTATGTATCATGCATTAAATAATTTTTTTTTAAATAAATAATAATAAAAATTAAAAATAAATTTCTAAAGTAAAGCTAGGATCAAAATTTTAATATTATTTTAGACACAATCCTCCGGCAACGGTGCCAAAAACTTGATGCATGCTAATTTATAGCTATGGCAAGTGCACCAGTCGATCAAGTAATAAAGTGAATGAGTAGAGTATCGTCCCTAGAGGATTGAAAAATAAGTACTGAAAAGCTCTTTCCTATGCTTTATTTAGAAGACCGATTTATGAGAATAAGAAATTAAAGAACAAAATAAAGAAATAATTAAAAATTTTAAGGAAATAGAGAGAGTGTAATTATTAGGGTTTTAAACTTAAGAGCAATGGATTACTAAGGCAATCGGTTCACCAACTCAGTCAATACAATATTCAGATTATTAGATTAATTTTATTTCATGTGACGGTGGAGTCTCCTAATTTATTCACTATCCTTTGGTCCAGGAATAGCAAAACTATCAATATTTATTAATTACCCTTTGGTCCAGGTGTAATTTAAGTAAATATTAATGCATTAAGTTTTGTAAAACCTTCTAATTAAAATACACTGCATCCAAAGCGCACTAAAATTTCTGCATGCATATGAATTCTAATTTCATTCATAATACAAGGTATATAATCAAGAAGCAATAACATAGATGTACTTGGTCCGTAATATCTATATTCATCAGATCAATTAGAAGATGGACAATAATCTAAAAGCATTAAGATCAGATTTACATACTCCTCATGAATAAAATTTAAGATTAAAAATAAATCACATTGAATATTGCATCAAAAGAGTGGCTAAACCTTAGCCTTAGTAAAAAAAATTTAGTTCATGATAACAAGTTCAAAAACAGCCAATAAAATAAAAAGCATAGAGAAATTAGACTGTTTGATTGCTAAAATTGATTGTCCGTTGCTCTTGGTGTGGAGAACTTCGTGAAGAAGAAGATGCTCCTTGATCGATGTCTTGATTGTCGAAAGAAATCAAAAAATCTTTTCTTTCTTTCACAAATCTCTCTTTTCTTTCTATCTCTCTCCTCTCCTCCCCTTTTTTTTAAATTTCTCTGACTCTCTCCCTTTTTCTCTTTTTCTCTCTAACTTTTCTCTTTTTCTTCTCTTGCTTTTCTCTTTTTCTACGGCAACAGCAGATTTTATAGCCTAAAGATCGATTTTTCCTTTGAAAATTAGGTTTAAGACTCCCAAAACAACTCAAATTAAGATCTGAATGATTCTGACCATTAGATGTTGATCAAATGGTCCAAAAATTACTTCAAAATTCTTTAAAACATCCTAGATCAAGTTAGATTTCATGCCAGCCATTGGATCAACCGTTGGATTGAATTTGGGCCGTCCGATCGTGCAGAAAGAAGGCTTCTGATCTTTAGTTTAATGTTGGGATGAATCTCAGCCATTGGATCTCGATCGGGAGCTGTGGATGCCATTCGTCAGCTCTTTCTTTTCGACCGTCCGATCAAGTCTCAGTGAATGGTGCCCGTTAGATCAGACAAAATTTTTAAATTACCCTCTATAGACCATGCATGAGCTCGATGTTGCGTGGACCACCGCGTTCTTCAGTCAATCGGAGCGTGCTTCTTCATGTGAAATTCACAAAATGCCCTCATGTCGGTCCACCGTGCACCGCAAAAAATGCTGACATCATCCTAACATTAATGCTGCGTCGGTGGGTCGGTCTACTGTTGCGGTCGAACCGGGTGTAACCGCTGAGCTGGTTTGAACTGAACCAATTTTTTTTTTTTTTTTGAAATTCAATTTCGGGCTCGTTTGAAGTCCATTTTGCCTGAAATTTATTTCATCTGAACCAAAAAAATAAGTTCTTCACATTCGTGGCCTTCTTTCCTACATAAGATTAATAAAAATATCAATTTGTTAAGAAATAGATTAATTTATTTTATAATTTAATACTTTTATTAGTATATTTTTACCACTTATCACCTACCGAAATTCGAAAAGAATTCAAGCCTTAGGACGACCTCGTCTAGTGACAGCAACCACGACCAACTTCATGCAATAACTCGAGAACCTCCGAAGCCTCATGGGCCTCATTCAAACGAGCTTGAATAGTGGCAATGGCTCTCGAAGCAGTTAAGTGATCGATCATGATGTAGTTTGGCCTGACCGATCTTGAAGCTACTTGAACTATCTTCTTACCGAAATCCATCTGGATTATTCAACACTAGATTGACACTGAATCGGCAGAACTCCTCCTTCCTGGATGAATTTCTATAATCTGCAAAGAATGGTGGACCTGTACATTCTCACACCAAGAGCTTAGGATACGTGAGCAAAAGAGCCTCACCTCCACCTTATTAACCTTCGAGCATTCATGAAAGTCATAGAGCTTCAAAGAAAATGATTGAGTTGCAAAAGTATCATAGTCATCTACAACTGCCAACCATGCTCTCATCGGCCGATCTCCATCAGATCACTAAATAGGCTCCTTTTGATCGAACTCCTTCCGACCAAACTCCTCCAGTCTTCTGAACTCCCTTAGTGATGCCCCAGTCGGACCCCCTCTAGTGGATCTCCTTCTGAATTACCTACTATCGGATTCCTTCCATACTCCTCCAGTGGATCTTCTCTCAGATTCCTTCCAGATGATCTCCTTTCGGATGATCTTCTTAGTTATGCTCTTACCAGACGAACTTTGTCAACCATCCTCCTTCTGGATGATCTCCTCTAGTCAGGTTCCTCCATCCGATTTCCTTCTAGGTGATCTCCTCTAGGCAAAATTATGATGAACGAGCTCCTTTCAGTCGCCAGGTAAGTTTACTTCAATCGACTTTCTTCCAATCACCCAGAAGGACCTTGCCATCCACATGAATTCAGCTACGAGCTTAATATAAATCAACAAACAAGCAGGTGACCTTAGAGAAGTTCAAACTACTCTAGAACTGATGTAACTCAAAGCTCCTCACTGCCAACGCTTGCTCCATCCGAACTTCAACTATTAAATCCCAACGAACTAGCGCATCATGACAATGAACACTATCCTCTATAACAAACTCCACGTGGCCTGAACGGCCTACTACCAGATAATTATGGCTATCACCATTCAGTTTTTGTATACTATGGCTCCATTCTATAAATAGAGACATTCTAAATATGGTTTTCCTCTAAGCTCTCCATTTCCTTTTCATTGCTTTGCTCCTAATTTCTGGAGCACTCCATGTTTTTGTGGCTAGGAAAGAGCAAACCTTGAACATTGAAGGATTGTCGGAGCCACCAGCCTCCAACTTTGATCAAGACTTTAATTTTGGCAAGTTCATTGACAGGGCCTCCATACTTCGCACCCCAACTGCCAACTCAATCTGGCATCATAACGCAGATTTCCACACTACTAAATATAGACCATATACTATGAAGGCAGCAATTATAAAAGATTAAGAATGGTGGTGAACATCCAATTCATCCTTTATCTTAATATGACGGGCATTTAGCGGAAATCCTGATTTCCCGATCTCAGGTTCGTCAGATCTGATTAGATCAAGAGATATATTTCAAAAATTTCTCTTGATCTCAATTAGATCTTGATATATTTTAAGATCTGATTCTTATTATTTTAATAAATAAATAAAATAAGATAACATTAATCAAATTAATTTACCTGATTTGGGTAATCCCTATACCCTGTAGATGACCTGATTGTAGCGGAAGGTTCTGGATCTTAGCCACGCAAGCGCCTGGCCTCTACCGGGTATCCACTTGGTTGGATCTGGAGATCCTCTTTTCTCTATCACACCTCCAAAAATCAGATCTGATCTGATCTGGAGATCTTCAAAACTCTTTGAAGATCTCAGTCGTCCTTTTGCAGCAGCGCAGCCTTCTTGCTTTGATCGCCTTTCTTGATCCTGAACGCACCAACCTAAATCCAAACACTTTTGGACGTGGAGAGCAAGGGAGAAGAGACTATGGCATGGAGAAGGAGAGAAGAGGCAGCCTTGGGGCGTGTCTAATAAGATTCACTCTCACTTAGAATTAGGTTGGCGCGCGGTCTTATTTTATAGATCCTCCTTGTGATCCAACTCCTTTCCTCTCACCAATCACAACCCTTTGTGAAATCAAGATCTAAATTTGATTGGTTGGAATAGAGACCCTGGATTCCTTCTTAGAGGGTGCCTAAGACCAGTCAAACTGGATTCTTAGTAGAAACTCTGATTGGACTCCAAAAGGGAGGTGAGTCCTTGTCCCAACAAGGACTCCTAGCGCCTCCTACTTGGCTCACGCCACCCTTGTGTTGCACCCTTCTCCTTGCCAGGTTCTGGCAGGGGGACAGGCCCCCACCAGCTCTCCAATAGGTGCATGACATGTGGTCAAAAGTCAAAGGGTCAATGGTCAACGTTTGACCAGTCAAAGGTAGACTTTTGACCAAAGTCAAAGAACAAGAAATGGCAGGTGACCAAAAATGGCAGGTAATGTCTTACAAATAAGACAACCTATTCTGACTTGGACAACCTCCAGTCAGACCATATGAAGGCCGCTGATTGAGCACAAACTCCTTTGGCTCAGTCAGGACAACTTATTTATGATAGTAAAAGAAGAACGTTAGGTTCAATCGAGTGCTAGCACGATTTCCTTGAACCTAATTGAATCTCATTCAGATCAATTGAACTAGATCAGTTCAATTGATGATCACCAGATTCAAACCCTTGTTTGTGTGACCCAGTTAGGTTCAGTTCTGTATGGTAATGGGATATGTCATGATCTCTATCATAGACATCATCGAAACTCCTTTCGATGGATCAGAACTCTTCTGATTCGAACAGCTAGAATGATCGATCATCTAAATCATTCTAATTGCTCCCAAAATCCACCAGTGACACCTAGCAGTATATGGTGGCAACCCATCAGAGCTGAATGCGAACCTCTTGGTGCAGCTACCTGTGTGATTCAAGTTCTTCTATCTTGAGCCCCGATCAGATTAGGGTTAAGGTGAACTCGTCAAACCCTAGTCTCTGTCATATGATGTAATCATTCGATTCGAGTCCAATGTGAAAATCTAAATAGAAACTCTTTCTATTATTTCACTCTACCATGGCCATGGATTTCTGGACTTGATTCTCATGATCATCATAGGGCTGCTCCTCTACCACCGAGGTAGATAGATTCCATCTTGATGCAATCCAGTTCCTACAATGAACATGCTATAGCCAACATACACCTCAGGGTTCCATATGGCTAGGAGACCGAGTAATGGTGTAGTCAAACTATAACACCCTCAAGGTGAACTGCCGATGCATCTCAGGTCAAAGAACCAGACACACTACTGCAGCATCGAGTCAGTCATTGACGAGAAGGTAGACTTCCTAATGACTACTCGAGGTGGTCACGCTCAGTGCCCTCGTTCTCTAACGAGTACCTGTACTCTCGCTCCGGTGTCTCCACACCGTAGACTCAAGACTCATCTACTAAAGAGAAGCGATCGTACACCAACCTTCCGGATCAATCACCATCCTCGTGATGATCCTATGGTCGGGAGCTGTTTATGAGTTAATAATGATTATTCATGTCTTAAATTTTCAACTCTTGAAAATATGAATTATCATTACCATTAACTCAAAGGATGTATCACAGACACTAAATACACATATGTGATAGAAAATAACCCATTTCATTAATTATAGTCAAAATTATAATTTTGCCCCTAGAAGTGTATTACAAGTGTCAGCCAATTCTGGCTTCTAGGGCACATATATCTAACAATCTCCCACTTGTCCTAAAGCCAATTGGCTACAAGTCTAAGTCCCATCTTCTCAAGGTGGGCTTCGATCTTCTGCTGGCCCAACGGCTTTGTAAGTGGGTCTGCCACATTATCTGCGGAGTTGACTCTCTTGACCTCAACGTAACCTTTCTCAAGGTAATCGCGGATGAGATGGTATCACCGTTTGCTATGGAACTCTTCCAGCACAAACAGTCTGCCAGATGTCGACTTTCGATCATCTATATCGGACATGAAGTCCGAGTCTGTGTATCCCTGAACTTGGAGTTCTCCGTTACCAAAGACCAACATCATATCCTTAGTTCTTCTCAAGTACTTAAGGATACATTTCACAGAAGTCCAGTGTTCTTCACCTGGATTTGACTGATATCTGCTTGTGACACTCACAGCATGGGCTATATCAGGTCGTGTACATAGCATGGCATACATGAGGCTCCCTATTGCAGAAGCATAAGGGATCTTGCTCATGCGTTCTATTTCCTCAGGTGTGCTGGGGCACATCTTCTTGGAAAGATGAATACCATGTCTGAAGGGTATTAATCCCCTCTTAGAGTTTTCCATACTAAACCTCTTTAGTACTTCCTCTATGTACATCTTCTGTGAAAGTCCTAGCATCCTATTCGGTCTATCCCTATAGACCTTAATTCCTAGAATAAAGGATGCTTCACCTAGGTCTTTCATGGAGAATTCCTTGGACAACCACATCTTGACTGATGTCAACATGGGAATATCATTCCCAATAAGGAGGATGTCATCCACGTACAATACGAGGAAGACAACAGCGCTCCCACTGACCCTTTTGAAAACACATGGTTCCTCTTCATTTTTGATGAAACCAAACTTTTTGATCACATCATTGAAACGAGTGTTCCAGCTCCGAGATGCTTGCTTAAGTCCATATATGGACCTTTGCAGCTTGCAAACCTTGTGATCAGTATCACTGGATGTGAAACCTAGCGGCTGTTCCATATAGATATCTTCCTCAAGATATCCATTTAGGAATGCCGTTTTCACGTCCATTTGCCATATTTCATAATCGAAATAGGCTGCAACAGCAAGCAATGTGCGGATGGATTTTAGCATAGCTACCGGGGAAAAGGTATCCTGATAGTCAATGCCTTCGCGTTGACTATAACCTTTTGCCACCAGTCTAGCCTTGAATGTCTCCACATTCCCATCTGCACCAATCTTTCTCTTGAAGATCCATTTACACCCAATAGGTACTATACCTTCTGGTGGATCTACCAAGGTCCAGACTTGGTTTGAGTGCATCGAGTCGAATCTTCTGACTTCATTGCCTCAAGCCATTTCTCGGAGTCGATATCTGATATCGCCTCGTTGTAGGTTTTGGGATCATCACCATGAGCACCATTACCTATGAGGAACATTTCCTCTACATCCTCTGAAATAATACCTAAGTATCTTTCAGGGGGACGGGAAACTCTTTCCGATCTACGAGGTGGAGGAGGTAGTGTTCTTATTGGCTCAACCTGATTTGGTTCCACTTGGTCCTTAGCTCGTTCTGCTTGTGAGACTTTCTCATCAAGCTTAATCTGCTTTCCAATGCCGCTATCTTGAATAAACTATTTTTCAAGAAATATGGCATGTCGACTCACAATCACATTGTGGTCTTCTGGAATGTAGAAATAGTATCCTAATGACTCTTTAGGATATCCTATGAATCGAGCTCTAAAGGACCTAAACTCTAACTTGTCCGCTTGTTGTCTTTTGACATGAGCCGGACAACCCCAAATTCTGAGATGACTCAGACTTGGTTTCTTACCGTGCCATATCTCATACGGTGTGGTAGGAACGGTTTTAGAGGGAACCCTATTCAGTAAATAGATTGAAGTTAATAATGAATGTCCCCAAAGTAAATCAGGGAGGTCTGTGAAGCTCATCATGGATCGAACCATATCCAATAGAGTCCGATTTCTCCGTTCTGAAACCCCGTTGAGTTGAGGTGTTCCTGGTGGAGTCCATTGAGAGACTATGCCATTTTCCTTAAGATAGTCTAGGAATTCCCGGCTAAGGTATTCACCTCCTCGATCTGATCGAAGAACCTTAATGGGTTTTCCAGTTTGTTTTTCTACTTCATGTCTGAATTCTTTGAACTTTTCAAAAGGCTTCAGACTTATGTCTCATAAGATACACATACCCATACCTAGACAGATCATCGGTAAAGGTAATGAAGTAGACAAAATTGCCTCTAGCCGGCACATCGAATGGGCCGCACACATCAGTATGTACTAGGGCAAGGAGATCTGTGGCCCTCTCCCCATGTCCAACAAAAGGGAGTTTAGTCATTTTGCCTTGAAGACAAGATTCACAAGTTGGATATGACTCAAAAGTCAATGGACTCAATAGCCCATTTTTCTCCAATTTGTTGAATCCTATCTTCTGCTATATGACCTAATCTCAGGTGCCATAGATATCTGTCGTTTGGACTATCCCTAGGTCGTTTGGCATTCACGTTTTGCTCGATAGTTAAAACAGGTACATCAATATGCAACTGATAAAGACCATTAACAAGGAAACCATTTGCAATTTTATTTCTTTCATAAAGAATGTTACAATGGTCCTTAAAGAAGGTGATCACATAACCTTCTTGTGCTAAGCATGAAACAGAAATCAAATTCCTGCTAGCTGCAGGCACATAATAACAGTCTTTTAAAACTAAGTCTAAACCAGATGGTAATCGCAGAGGGTATGTTCCCACGGCTACTGCAGCAACTCTTGCTCCATTACCGATGCGTAGGATCATGTCTCCATCCCTCAGCCTCCTGCTATCCTCAAGACCCTGCATAGAAGTGCACAGATGAGCACTAGAACCAGAGTCAAGCACCCAACTGGATGCAGAAGAAACCGTAAGGTTAGACTCAATAACGAGCATACCTCCAGAAGGACCTTCCTTCTTGTTCTTCAGGGTGGCCAGGTAAGTAGGGCAGTTCCGCTTCCAATGGCCGTCGCTGTTGCAATGGAAACACTTTCCTTTGCCATCGGCCTTTTTCTTCTTCTTCTCTTCTTCTTTGATCCTTCCACCTTTTGCTTTTTCACAGACTTCTTTTTCTTTCCATAAGACTTTCTTTTGGAAGAAGTCCGTTCCATAGCAAGAACTGAGCCTTTAGAACCTTTCATAGAAAGCTCAGCGGTAACCAGCATATTCATCAACTCGGCCAAGGAATTTTGAAGTTTATGCATGTGGTAATTCATGATGAATTGCCCATATGCATCAGTCAAGGATTGCAGAATAATATCGTTCTGCAAGTCCAAGTCCAACTTCACACCGAGCTTCTCAAGCTCTTCCATGTCCTTGATCATTGTCAGACAGTGATCTTGGACTGACTGCCCATCACGCATCTTAGCCTTAAAAAGTCATTTTGTGACTTGATATTTGGCTGCGCGACTCTGTTCACCAAACATCTCCTGCAGGTGAGCCAACATTTGGCGAGCAGTCCCGATATCTTCATGTTGGCGCTGGAGCTCATCAGACATCGAGCCCAACATGTAGTATCTGGCCTTATTGTCTTCGTCAATCCATTTTTCCAGAGACGCTCTCTGTTCAGTGGATGGACGAGCTGGTAAGGTGGGAGGGTCCTGGTCCAAAACATGTGTTAACTTCTCTGAACCCAAAACAATTTTGTAGTTCCTGAGCCAATCTTTATAATTGGGTCCAGTCAGTCTATGTGTGTCTAGGATACGTGCCAGTGGGTTGGACGCAGACATTTTCCTGTAGAGAGTCAAAGATTCTAGTTAGATACTGTAATTTTGACTTGACCAATTTGTTTAGGGATTTTATTTTTAAACAAATTAGCTCCCACTATTTTCTCGGATCCCTACACTCCCTCTGTAGAGATGCGAAAATCTCCACGATTGAATGATTTCTAGTGGGTGGTGCGGTCTCACCAACTGACTCATCACCTCACCTAACAGTTATTGGTGATGGGTTAGCCAATGAGTGAACAACTCTTGTTCAATGATTCTCTAATCATGGTGCACCCAAACTTGGTCTCTAATTCATGAATCTCACCGTATCCGAAATATTGATCCACTCCTTAGTTAAGTCAGACCCACCATTTGCATAGACTGGGTTCCTAATTGAGGTCTCTCACCGTATCCGAAATATTGAGCCCAACTCATCCTCCAGCCCATAGCATCCAATGCCTAATAGACATGGTTGCATCTTCCCGGTGCAACTGAGCCACTGTATCCAGCCGAGAACAATCAACCCCGGGAAGGGCCCGCACGTCTACAATGGTGGAAGACCTCAGACTTAATCTTTTCTTAGGGAGAATTGATTCAGGTCTCATTAAACTAGACTTGGCTTAGTCATAACAATTATGACTAACCTAGTGGCATGGGTCAGCTCGGATTATTGACCACCTCAGATCAGAACTGTGTCAACAGATATGGCCAGGTAAGTGAGACCGGTGGAAGGAATATGCCATTAACTCGCACAAGAACGCATTCAGGTCGAGTAGCTTCCAATTAAAAACCAGTCGGTCGTCTGTGCCAAACTTACCTTAGACACCAAATTGTTGAGTCAGAACCAATTGGGTTAGCCTACAATCCAGACTCTAACCTCTGAGCCTAATTAGGTCTTGCTTGATCGTGACTCGATCTTGACCCAGACTTAATCCTATTAGGCTGGTCAATTTAAGCATTGTTGATCCCATCTAACCAACTCTTGATTCGGTTTGATCAACCGCTTAGACCTAATTGAGCTACCCAAGCCCGAACCCAGTATTATGAATATGTCTTAGATCTGAAATTCTCAATTTTAGACCTAATTAATATTCCATAAACTTAATTCTTAATTAAGTTGGGTTCATAAACAAAATATGCACAATAAATCCTAGGGTTTCAGGATCTAGGGTTTTGCAGAAAGTAAGTTTTGGGTTTCTGATTAAGGACGAACACGCAGCACCCCTACACATCATAAGAACACCCCATCGAATGGGAAGAGAGGGCCTTTAAACCCTTCTTCGTTCTTATGACCGGACGGCCAAGAGGAACGCCTTAATCAGGAACATTCAATACTACAAAACAATATCAGATCTATATCATATATCTCATATATAAAGTAGATCTAATCATGGCATATTTTGCATACATCTCATGTATCATAATCATGCATGTTTTCAGATCTAAATTATCTCATAATAATCTAAAAAATTAGATTTAAATTGATCTAATCAAAATAAATTCTAATCTAGACAATTATGTAGAACTATTCTACAACTAGTCTAGACATGCATCAATCATATCTCATATGATATTTAAAATTAAATAATTTTTATTTGCTGTTTATCAGATGTTATTATAACACTTATAATATCAAAAAATAGTAAATAAGAAGATCTAAAATATGATTTAATCAGATTAAATCAAAGACATGCAAAACTATTCTATAGAACTATTCTATTCTAGAACTAGTCATGCATATCTTCATGTTCTTAGATCCAAATCATTTAATTTTAATTTTTTTGATTTCAGATCTGATCACATCTCATGTGACATCTGAAATCACTTTATTTTCTAATTAAAATAAAATTAAAATCAGATCTAAACAATTTAGAACCATGGCTCTGATACCAGTTGAAGGGAAATCCTGATTTCCCGGTCCAGGTTCGTCCAGATCTGATTAGATCAAGAGATATATTTCAAAAATTTTCTCTTGATCTCAATCAGATCTTGATATGTTTCAGATCTGATTCTTATTATTTTAATAAATAAAATAAAATAAGATAAATTAAATCAAATTTAATTTACCTGATTTGGGTAATCCTATTACCCTGTAGATGATCCTGATTGCAGCGGAAGGTTCTGGATCTTAGCCACGCAAGCGCCTGGCCTCTACCGGTATCCACTCGGGTTGGATCTGGAGATCCTCTTCTTCTCTATCACACCTCCAAAAATCAGATCTGGATCTGATCTGGAGGATCTTCAAAACTCTTTTGAAGATCTGCAGTCGTCCTTTTGCAGCAGCGCAGCCTTCTTGCTTTTGATCGCCTTTCTTGATCTGAATCGCACCAACCTAAGTCCAAAACTCCTTTTGGACGTGGAGAGCAAGGGGAGAAGAGACTATGGCATGGAGAAGGAGGGGAGAGGCAGCCTTGGGGCGTGGGGTCTAATTGATTCATTCACTTAGAATTAGGGTTGGGCGCAGGGTCTTATTTATAGACCTCTTGTGATCCAACTCCTCTTCCTCTCAACCAATCACAACCCTTTGTGAAATCAGATCTAAATCTGATTGGTTGGAATAGAGACCCCTGGATTCCTCCTTAGAGGGTGCCTAAGACCAGTCAAACTGGATTCTTAGTAGAACTCTGATTGGAATCCAAAAGGGAGGTGGAGTCCTTGTCCAACAAGGACTCCTAGGCGCCTCCTACTTGGGCTCACGCCACCCTTGGCGTGCGCCCTTCTCCTTGCCAGGTTCTGGCAGGGGGACAGGCCCCCACCAGCTCTCCAATAGGTGCATGACATGTGGTCAAAAGTCAAAGGGTCAATGGTCAACGTTTGACCAGTCAAAGGTAGACTTTTGACCAAAGTCAAAGAACAAGAAATGGCAGGTGACCAAAAATGGCAGGTAATGTCTTACAAATAAGACAACCTATTCTGACTTGGACAACCTCCAGTCAGACCATATGAAGGCCGCTGATTGAGCACAAACTCCTTTGGCTCAGTCAGGACAACTTATTTATGATAGTAAAAGAAGAACGTTAGGTTCAATCGAGTGCTAGCACGATTTCCTTGAACCTAATTGAATCTCATTCAGATCAATTGAACTAGATCAGTTCAATTGATGATCACCAGATTCAAACCCTTGTTTGTGTGACCCAGTTAGGTTCAGTTCTGTATGGTAATGGGATATGTCATGATCTCTATCATCGACATCATCGAAACTCCTTTCGATGGATCAGAACTCTTCTGATTCGAACAGCTAGAATGATCGATCATCTAAATCATTCTAATTGCTCCCAAAATCCACCAGTGACACCTAGCAGTATATGGTGGCAACCCATCAGAGCTGAATGCGAACCTCTTGGTGCAGCTACCTGTGTGATTCAAGTTCTTCTATCTTGAGCCCCGATCAGATTAGGGTTAAGGTGAACTCGTCAAACCCTAGTCTCTGTCATATGATGTAATCATTCGATTCGAGTCCAATGTGAAAATCTAAATAGAAACTCTTTCTATTATTTCACTCTGCCATGGCCATGGATTTCTGGACTTGATTCTCATGATCATCATAGGGCTACTCCTCTACCACCGAGGTAGATAGATTCCATCTTGATGCAATCCAGTTCCTACAATGAACATGCTATAGCCAACATACACCTCAGGGTTCCATATGGCTAGGAGACCGAGTAATGGTGTAGTCAAACTATAACACCCTCAAGGTGAACTGCCGATGCATCTCAGGTCAAAGAACCAGACACACTACTGCAGCATCGAGTCAGTCATTGACGAGAAGGTAGACTTCCTAATGACTACTCGAGGTGGTCACGCTCAGTGCCCTCGTTCTCTAACGAGTACCTGTACTCTCGCTCCAGTGTCTCCACACCGTAGACTCAAGACTCATCTACTAAAGAGAAGCGATCGTACACCAACCTTCCGGATCAATCACCATCCTCGTGATGATCCTATGGTCGGGAGCTGTTTATGAGTTAATAATGATTATTCATGTCTTAAATTTTCAACTCTTGAAAATATGAATTATCATTACCATTAACTCAAAGGATGTATCACAGACACTAAATACACATGTGTGATAGAAAATAACCCATTTCAATAATTATAGTCAAAATTACAATTTTGCCCCTAGAAGTGTATTACAAGTGTCAGCCAATTCTGGCTTCTAGGGCACATATATCTAACACCCATCCCTAAGAACTTTAGAATCATGCAATCCTTCTTACGGGGATGGACAAACTGATGTGATGATGGATCTATTAAAGACTTCCCAAGAATCCAAAGAGAACAACATAATAAAGGATGCATCACCCATAATTGTTCTCCAAGATTTGATGAATCCCTATTTGACTTATTATGAGATGGACGATTTTGATGACAATGGGTATAATACAGAAGTTAATGACTAAGTAGATATCCTCTACCCTAAAACCACCCCACTTTGGATTAAAACATTTGAGCCACCACCTAGCCCACCAATAGCTCCCTTGTTAGAACCACCAATTGCTCTAGAATTGAAGCCACTTCCTGATGAACCTACTAATACTCTACCAGTGATACCTACTTAGGAAGAACAACTTATGGATGCACTAAATTGATATTACTAAAATAAGGGACAATGATTTTATAAATAATTTTTTGATATTTGGCAGTACTTTTGAGGATGGCCTTCAAAATTTATCTATAATATTAAAATAATGTACGGAGGTAGATTTAAAATTAATTTGAAAAAAGGTCATAATTTAGATCAGGAGGAGTTGATGTCTAGTTATATCAGACCCGAGAAAGGGAGTAGGATAGATCAGGTTATAATTGAAGAAATTCCTAAACCACCATCCCTAATCTTGGCCCAACAAACATAATTCCTTCCTAATTATCATAAAAATTATAATAATTTTAAATTTTATTACAACATGCTTCATACACTCTATTGCTAAGGATTAAGTGTAATTATTGAAAAGCATTCCATAAATGATTTTCTACCATGATAAAAAAGTCTCTTGATTGGTCTTATCTTTTTGGAGTCATGAAGGATGCATTAAAATAAATTTTACCTAAAACTCCTTCATAGGATCTGGCTGAAGACGTTAAACTTAGTGCTCAATAGGAGGCAACCCAGCTTTTAGGTTTTTGCATTTAACATTTTCTTTTTCTTTTTAGTTTATCTTTCTTTTAGGACTAAGTTGGGGGGAGAACTACAGACCCATGCTAGACGAAAAATAAATAATCCCAGGCCGAGACCATAAATATATTAAATCAGGTGAACTCTTTTCTTGTTATTTTTATCACTTATCATACTCTATTTTCTTTCTCCATTAAGGATAGTTAAAATTAAGTTATGGAGGAAGGATAAATAAAAATTATAAGTCCTCAAGTATGGTGATAATTAGTCTTATGTACCTAATTTTGTCCTAATTTAAATTTTTTTAGGCATTTTAAATGATGATTGATTAATGGTTTAGAGAATTTTTGAAATACTAAGGATCAAATTATTAAGAAAACCCAATAAATGGTCAGGTATAGAATAGATAAATTTTTAAGTGATTCTAAAATATTCTTCCAACCTATATTCAATAAAAAATCTACTTTATATGGGTATGAGCAAAAGAAGTTTTAAAAAAATATAAAAAAAAAGAGAATAAAGAGTAAGTTCTAAATATTGATCTCCCACTGAGTAATCGGATCCTGTTGCCTAACTAAGTAATGTTATTCATATCAAAAAATGGGCAATGTAAAGAAGCTTATTATATAATTAGTTTTAACCTATAGCCTATTTGACTCGAGTCAGTAAGTCCGAGGGATGTTCAACACCTAGTGTCCTAAAGCCAACTGGTTTGAGAGTCATTGGTCTAAAGCTTGCTACAAGGGTCAGATAGAAAGCTTAAGAGGTTAAAACATTGCACTAGCTTAAAAAAAAAAAAATTTTGGTCCATACTAAAGATAGAGGATTTAAAGAATAAAGGTGAAAAATTGGTCAAAGAAAAGCTCTTAAATTTTATGTTCTTCATTTAACCACTACTTGAGATGGAATTAATAATCCAATGATGTATTTCTTAAATCTTTAACTAGGTATCAATTGTCTGTAGGATGACCTGAAGAAACTTTTACATCTTATCAAATCAATACATACTTTTAATTTTTTTCTTTTTACTCAAGGATGAGTAAAACACAAGTTGGAGGGTGCAATATTATCATAATTTAATAAATAAAAGTATTAAAATATATATTAATTTAATATTTATTTAAAAAATTAATACTTTTATTAGTGTTTTGTAGGAAAAAATTCTATCAATGTAAAGAGCTCAATTTATGGATTCCAACGTAATAAGTTTTATTTAAATCGAAGCTAAAATGAAAAAGTTATGAAGTCCAAAAGTTTAAAATAAAAGAAAAACAAAAAAAAATTAGATCGGTGCATGGTGGACCGACCGACCGATCCATGGAATAGGTGTAAACCAGCTAGCAAAGCAGGCACGGCCAATTGACACAAGCCACATGGTGAACCTAGACCGCTAAGAGGTCTATGAAAATTATATCGCGGCGCATAGAGACTTTTTCGTCAATTCATGCAGCACGGTGAGCTCTAGTTAGTTGTGGTCCTCGATGCACCTAGTCCATGGCGGTGCATGGGAACTTTGATGCATGTTTTGATGGTCATCATCGCAGTCGGTGAAGATCTGACGGCAAGGATAAAATCCTATTTTGATTAGAATTTCTAAGCCTTCTTATGCACAATCCGATGGTCGAAAACCATCCTAGCTTTGATCCGACGGCCCAGAAATGGTCTTATAGGATATGCGGTGGATTTTTGAGGGATTTTGGAGTATTTGATTAAGATGTAACGGTCAGAACTATTTTAAGTGATTAAAATTCGATCTAAACTTCAATTTGAGCTTGACAAGGATCCAAAAACTCCTAAGTTTCTTTTCTATTTAATGTCCTAATATGCTAGAGAATAGAGAGCAGCCCGCAGGGGCCTCCCAAAGTCCTGTTCCAACCTCTTTCTCTCTCCCTTCTCTTGTCCTCTTCTCTCTTTTTCCTTTCTTCTTTTCTTCTTTCTTTTCTTTTTATTTTCTTTTTATTTGGGAGATTCAAAGATGCTAAAGGCCAGTAGATTGTTGATCATGTACGGTAGAGGTCTCATGTCCAGGAGAGTAAGAGAAGTCTTCCAAGCATAAAAGTTTATAATTTGAACCCTGTTTTCTTTTTATTAAGTAATAAAATTTAGTTATCTTTTATATGTCTTTCTTATTCATGCTTGAATGTTGAATTTCTTATAATTTATAGCTAAATAGATAAATCATGATCGTGGAAGGATACAATATGTACTTAAGTTAGAATAAATTAGAAGATTTATATTTTAATATTTAATTTTTTATAATTTATACCTGAGGAGATAGATCATGATCGTAGATAGATATGATTTGTACTCAGATTAGAATGAACTGTAGGAGTTAAATAAAAATTATATTTATGTTCTTTGATTGCTTGATCTAAATAGTTTATATCTATAAGATGAATCACGATTGTACTAGATTTGGTCCATGCTCGGAAGAATAGATTATGTTAGAATCAGATCAAGAAAACATACACCTTATAAGATTACATGTTAACAATGTAAAGATTGTATAAATCAATTATAAACTTGAATATTGGAAAATGGAACTAAAATCCTAGATAATTTTTTCTATCTATCTTTTCTTAATTTTAAAAAAATCTTAATTAATTAAAATTTATTTTTTTATTTTTATTTCTAAATCTTAATTATTTTTTAATTTATTTATTTAAATTTTTACTTTAAAAATAATTTAAAATTTTATTTTTTAATTAAATTGAATGCAACTCAGTCTTCAATTTTCAAGAAAATTGACATCCGACTCACTACTATCCTAATTAATTGCAAGATCAATTTTAATTTTTATTTGATGCTTTAATGACAAGCAGTCACTTTTGCTGAGTTAGATTTTCTCTAACTCAATTCCATCAAAAAAAGAAAGAAGAGAGGAGAGAAGGAGAAAGAGGAATAGAGAGTAGAAGAAGGCTCTACTACATTGAGAGGGGAGCACAGGCCTGAGAGGCTGATTCCCCCCAAAGGGAGAGTTCTGCTAGCTTCTAGCATGAAGGAGGGTTAAATAGAAAGAAAACAAGAGTTTTGTGAGTCCTTTCTGAACTCAATTTAGTGTTTGGATTGAATTCCATCTTGCTGAAGCTTCCTGGCCATTAATCTAAGATTAAGCGGCTTAAAACCCATCAAAGTATCATCAAAATCAGTCACCAGCTCCAAATCAAGGGTCTAGATCTTCTCTAGGCCATTGGATTAACTCATCAGATGCTTGATGACCATCGGATCACCAAATCAAGGAGCTTCCTAAGATTGGTTGCCTTCTCAGCCGTCAAATCGCATAAAGGGAGGCTCACCATCATTACATCATGCCTAGAAATGGATTTCAGCCATTAGATGGCACCAAGGAGAGGCTGAAGAAGTTTGAAATCATATTGGAAGCTATTCTCCATCGTCGGATTTTGTCCAGCATGAATTTTAGCCACACGATCATGCATCATCCCTCTATGAGCCATGGTAGACCCGATTCACCGTAGCAGTTAGCACCTAACGAGCCACATTGAAAACTACATCATGATGACATCAGTTAGAATGGGTTGAGTTTACATGCGGGCTAGTTTGCGGGCTGCAGTTTGTTTAGGCTGGCTAGTTCTTCTAAGCTGGTTCGAACTGAACAGGCTCCATTTTTTATTATTATTACTTCTTTTAGCCTTCATTTGAGCTCCAATATAACTCCAATTTGTGTAATATTTTCTTCATTTTAACCCATAAATCGAGCTCTTTTCATTGATGAGCTTCTTTCTTACAAAATATAAATAAAAACATCAATTCTTTTAAATAAATATTAATTATGATATATTTTAATATTTTTTATTTATAAATTTATATTACTTATTAGAATTCTCCATGAAAAATCTAGAAGAAACATCCTATATTTTGGAAATAAAGATCTATAGAAATAAATCTAAGAGGATGCTTGGTCTCTCACAAAAGTTATGCATATAGAAAATGCTGAAGTGAGTATGGAGAACTCCAAAAAGGAGATTGTTATCCTTTAGGGATGGAGTGATGGTAAACATTGTAGGGTTTGATGTATGCTTTTTGAAACTTTTTCAAAAATTACATAGCAAAAGACTTAGACTAATTATATTAATCTATTTATGTATATAAAAATACCTACAATCTTGGATCTTATAACATGATATAAAGCATGTAAAAATCTGAAAATAAATAATATACATGGGTATTGATCATATCAATACCAATCTAGATCTAATCTAGCAGGATGTAGAGATAAGATCTCTATACTGAGCATGGGTCGAGAACTCCGCTACTAATTTTTATGGATATAAACATCACTCAAAGCCACACAGGATATCTGATCTCAATAGGTTGTCCATACGAGGCTCCTATGCTAATCGAAAGTTCGATGATTGAAGATCTACGTGCAGTGCTAGCTCCTTACAGATCCCTCCTAATGGTTGATCTTGAATCATTTTCTTTGGATCTCTTGGACCTTTCAAGAGAAGAAGAACTAGAGGAGGACGTAAGAGAGATAATTTTTCTTTCTAATCTCTCAAAGTTATGTGAAAGAGGGAGGAAGAAAAGCCCTAGAGAAGAACCCCTTCTACTCTTCTTTCTTTTCTCTTAATAGGACATGCACATATAATGTCCTAAGGAAAGCTCATGCCCTTTTGAGATATGTTCCCAATAAATTGATGCCCAAAACATCTATCCCATGGTGAAACTCTATTGGAATTTCCATGCCAAGGGACACTTTAAATAGGGTGGAGAGGAAGAGTCCTTGTCTAGGTTAAATACCTAGAAAGGTAACCGTCCAAACTAAGAAACTTGGTTGGGTGCCACCTTAATTTCCTTAGCATGGATACCAGAAAATATACACACAAAATCCTTCCTCTTCCATAAAAAAATTAGATCAAAATCTAATTAAAAATGGCACCTACAATGGATGGTGTTTGGGGATATCAAAACCCTATCAAATAGAGTCTTAGGTCAAAACAACTTACTTGTTTTGACCTAGTCAAGATTTATTTCCAAACCAAGTGGAAGGAGGGGGGCATAGGACCTGTTAGGCATGAGAAACCTAATGCAAAATTTTGAGAAAAGGGATGGGGCATGGGTGTTTGGTGCAAAGGAAGAGAGACAGTCCCAGTCCAACCGGGCTCTCTAGTTTTCTTTGGTCAAACCAATTTTAAATCCAATTTAAATTAGAATTTATACAACCTAATTAAGGATGATCCTAGTCCAACTAGGGGCCCTTTAAATCTAATTAAATCATATTTAAATCTAATTTAAAGTTAATTAGCAATTAGGTGCACATAAGTCCTAATTGAATAGAAACTTGATCTTCCTTGTAATTGGCTTATCTCATAAACCAATTAGACTTGATTTAATCAAGTCCAAGCCAAACCAAATTAAATCAAATTCAATTAGACTTGATCTCAGTCCTAATGCTCAATTAAATTGAGCCAATTAAAAATAAAATTGCTAATTAATCCTCCTGCAATACTTGCACTAGATCAATCATCAATTATATTGACTATTTGATCCTAGAATGATTCATAATCATTGATCAACATCCGATCAAATGGAAACCTCTAATATGTGTGACCCCATAGGTTTGAACCTAAGCCAGTAGCATAAGAATAAATTTATGTACCAATCAAAATGACCATCTAGTAATGGTACCCGACGTCCGAGTAGATCGAATGTATGCAAAGAAATATTCAAGAACCCATTCGATTATGGTCACCATATAATTAATCCTTTTAATCTCTATAATTAGGATGACTCAGAGTTAAACTATCAATCCTGAAAATGTATATCTATAATGTGTCTCAATGCAATCAGTCCTATGACTTCTCACAAGGACTACCCTAGCCAAGGTTTTGCTAAATTGAAACACAATACAATATATTTCATGAAACCAGGATGACCAATTCTATCTTGATTTACACACTGACTTTACAAATACCTGACTATACCTAGAAATCTTTCATCATTGAATTAGAAATTCAGGTAGTCTAGCACCAAAGCATAGTGAGTTGCTTGCAAGTCACCATAGTGATCTCAAGTCGGAGGGATACTTATACTCATATTCCTTTGGAGCAAATTTATACAATAGAATACTTTAGAGTTGGTTATGTTCAGTGATGATGTATCCTTATATCTCATCTGAATGCCATACCAGTATCTCCATACTCCTTGATTAAGAGAAAAATCAATCCATATGGCACATAATGATCTATACTCAATAAACATTGTTGTCCTAGGTAACAACACATCATTTTGTCACGAACATATTTAAAGACTAAATGGTAAATTTTTTCTTTATCGAATCTAAATAGTCCTAAGGACAACATCACAACATAGGAGTTCATAAAAGAAAGATATACACTTGTGATGAATAAGCCAAAATAAATATTTTATTTATCATAAATCATATATATTTATAAAATTAGCTCACCATTAACAGGCTGATGATTAGCTTTGGGACACATTTTTCAACAACTTTCACTTATCCTAAAGCCACTCAGTACAATATCTTATACCCATCTTTAAATTATGATTATTGAATTCCTTTACTATAAGGGCATTAGTGAATGGGTCGGTCAGGTTCTCCTTTCTATTGATCGTTTGAAAGTCAACATCACCTCAATCCATGATCTTCCAGATAAGATGGTAGCAACATAGAATATGCTTCATCCAT
Organism: Cocos nucifera; assembly: GCA_006176705.1. Taxonomy (NCBI): domain Eukaryota; kingdom Viridiplantae; phylum Streptophyta; class Magnoliopsida; order Arecales; family Arecaceae; genus Cocos; species Cocos nucifera. The sequence continues at coordinate 134,981 of QRFJ01001399.1, read as the reverse complement.
TGATGTGCTTTCAATTCCTTCACCTAAGCAATGGCTCCAGTGCTGTCATAGTAGAGCAGGACTAGACTATCAAGGAAGAATGCTACTCCGAGCTTGATGATGAATTTTCTTAGCCACACAACTTTTTTGATAACATTGGATACTGTAACATTGCTTCATAAATTGAGTCGACCATAGTGTGCTACTTGAAATTTTTCTACCTGACAGCTCCATTATTAAGGATAAACATATAATCCGATATACTTTTGCTATCATCTTAGTCAGATTGAAAACTAGAGTATATAAACCCCATAAGTTTCAAATCTGACTCACCATAAACTAACCACTGGTTTTTAGTATTTTTTAAATATTTCAAAATAAATTTTACAATCTTCTAACAGTTCTCCTCTGGATCAGATTGGTATCTACTCACTACTCTTAATGAGTATACCATATTTGGTCTGATACATGTCATGGTGTATATAATAAAATTCATTATCGAGGAATATGGTATTCTACTCATATGCTCTCTCTCTTGAGGTGTTGTCAGACAATCTCTTTTCGAAAAAAAATTTCATGGCCTATCGAAAGATAGCTCTTTTTGAAATTCTTTATGTTGAACTACTTCAACATAGTTTCTATGTATGTAGACTGGGATAAACCAAGCAACCTCTTAGATCGATCCTTAAAGATCTTTATCTCTAAGATGTAGGATGCTTCTCCCAAGTCCTTCTTGGAAAATTGAGATGATAGTCAAATCTTTATTTTCTATAATGCAAGAATGTCATTCTTGATTAAAAGAATGTCATCCACATACAACACAAAAAATATTACCATTGAACCATCGGTCCGTTTGTATATGTAGGGCTCTTCTCCATTCTTAATGAAGCCATATATTTTGATTGTCTTATCAAAATATATGTTCTAACTTTGAGATGCCTATTTCAATCCATAAATGGATCTTTAAAGCTTGCACACCATAAACTCATCTGTGGATGTGAACTCTTCAGGCTATATCATATATACCTCTTCATCTAGCTCTCCATTTAGGAAAGCTAGCTTCACATCCACTGTCAGATTTCATAGTCTAGATGGATAGCTATTGCAAGCATGATCTGAATAGATTTATGCATTGCCATAGGAGGAAACATCTCATCATAGTCTATACCATAATATTGACGATATTTCTTAGTAATCAAATAGGCTTTATAAGTCTCTACCTTTTCATATGCATCCCTTTTTCTTTTGAAGATCCACTTACACCCTATGAGTTTAACCCTTTTAGATGGATAAAATAATATCCATACATTATTGACCTTCATGAATTCCATTTTAGATTTCATGGCTTCAAACCATTTCTCAGAATTAGATCTCTACATTGCATCCATGTAGATGATCATCCTCATTCTCATCGAGCTTAATAGGATCATCATTATGGACCAAGAAATCATAATATCTATCTAGCTGATGTGATACTCTACCAAATTACCTCAAGGATGTAGGTACATTGGGCTTCGAGTTGGATCTAATTAAATCTGGTTTGGGTTTAGCTAATTGTATTAGTTTTTTCTACCTATCGAACTTTCTCAAGTTTAACCTTAAAGATAACAATTCCTTCATCAAGAAACTTCTTTTCTAAAAAGATTGTCTTAAGGCTAACAAACATCTTGTGTTTATCAGTATGGTAAAAATAATATCTTTTTGTTTTCTTCGTGTACCCTATAAAAATATACTTATCAGATCTAGGTCCAAGCTTGTCTATTATTATGCATTTAACATAAGCTGGACACCCCCAAATACTAAGATGTGAGAGTACTGGTTTATTGCCTATCCATACTTATATAATATTTTAGCTACAGACTTACTCGAAACCCTATTAAAAAGATAACAAGTTGATTTGAGTGCATATCCTCAAAAGAAGATCGGCAGACTAGAAAAAACCATCATGGAATGGACCATGTCTAATAGGGTCTGATTCCTTCTTTTAGATATACCATTATGTTGTGGTATCCCTGAAGGAGTCTGAAATTTTCACTCTCTCCAAGATATGTGAGAAACTCATTGGAAAGGTATTCACCCCCTTGGTCAGACCGAAGAGTTTTAATAATCTTTCTAGTTTATTTTTCTATCCAATTACGGAATCATTTAAACATTTCAAATGAATCTGACTTATGTTTCATCAAGTAGACATACCCATACATAGATAGGTTGTCAGTAAAAGTAATGAAGTAGAAATATCCATCTCTAGCACTTGTGCATATAGGTTCCCATATATCAATATGAACTAGACCTAGAAGCTCACTAGCTCTCTCATCTTTTTCAGTAAAAGGTGACTTGATCATTTTTTCAAGAAGACAAGACTCATGGATCGAAAGTGATTCAAAATCACTAACTTCGAGGATTCTCTCTTGAGTCAACCTATTTATTTTGTTCTTGTTAGTGTGACCTAGCCTACAGTGCCTAAAATAGATATCAGACACATTATCTATTTTAGAGTATTTGCTAGTAGAATACACCAAATTAATAGGTTGTGATAAAAAAATAAATTCCATTACTCAATTATCCAGTAAAAATAGTAACATCATTCAAAATGACATTACAAAATAAATTTTTATGAAAATTTCATAATTATTTTTTGGCTAAAAGGGCTATAGAAATGATATTCAATAAAAAGCTTGGGTAAAAGTGATATTCACATAAAATAGTAGCATGAGAATTGAATACAAGCTTTATGATTTCTAAAGCTAGAATTGGAACTGGTCTTTCATCTCTAATGTTTAGGAGTCTCTTGCCTTCTTCAAACCTCTTACTAATTTATAAACCCTACAATGAATTGTACAAATGATAAGGACTTTCGGTATCTAATATCTAGTCAGTAGTACCGTAAATTAAGATATTGTAAGAAGTTATCATGTAATTATCTTGCCCAGCAATAGTTTGCTTCCTCCTCGGCTTGTTCGGATCTAGAGAGGCAATGTACTGAGGACAGTATCTCTTCTAGTGCCCCTACTTCTTATAATAGAAGCACTCCATCTAACTCTTATCGAGCTTGGATTTCTTTGTCTAACCCTACATAGATGTCTCAGCATGCTCCTACACCTTCTTATTATTCTTCTTCTTATTTTTCTTCTCTTTCTTAAAGGATCGATAACTAGAAGAAGATCCTCCCACTACATTCATCAACTCTTTATGGAGCTGGTAATCCTTTTCAAAGTTTTGCAGCAATCCCAGCAAACCATGCTAGTTAACTGCAAGCTTTGTCATTCTAAAATGAGTAAGGAACGGAAGGTAAGACTTGGTCAAGAAGTTCAATATTGCATCTTTTCCAAGCTGCTCATGCAAGAAAAAGCTGAGCTTGCTCAGACACTCAATTATCTCGATCATGTACAATACATGATCAATAACTGATGCCCTATTCCTCATCCAGGTGTTGAAGATAGCACAACTAATCTTGTACCTCTTAACATCATCAGGAGTGCCAAAAGACATATTCAATATTTAAAGCATGTCTTTTGATGGAGCATTCTCAAACCTACAACTAAACTCATCGCTCATAGCTACCAATATGATGTAACGAACCATGGTTCGATCATTGAGCCACTTCTAGTTAGTGTCTCGAACCATCCATACGCATTTAGAGCTAGCTCCTCAGGTGTTGGATCTATTAGAATATATAGAATCCGTTCATACTCTAGAACAATCTTTAACTTTTGGTACTACCTACCAAAGTTAGGTCCCATTAACTTATCATTATCCAACAATGATCGGAGCAATAGGATAGTGGTCATAACTGCACAAACGAATAACCAAAAACATAATTAGTATATCATTTATTATGCCTAAATACTTGGACTTTAGTCTAAAGATTCTCCCAATATTTTATACAAATTAGTAGGCTCTACCAAAAATTTAAAAAATTATCCTAATTTCTTAGTGGGTACTAAAATCCATACAGACTGCACACAAGCTGACTTTAGTCGAACAATCCATGTGCATCTATAAGTAGGTTCTTAATGAATTATTCCTCTAAGCAACTTCTAGTAATTTAATTTTGCTTCATAAGCCTAATTAGTTAGCTTTAGCCTTCACTTCATTGAAAAAGTCTGATTAAGTCCAACTATTAACATGACCATACTTGGTCTATCTAACCAAAGAATGATTAGGCCAGACTTTGGTCAGCCAACTTAACCACCATTTAGAGAGACATGGCCAAATAATTATATTATGAATGATAACTTCAATAGTCGATAAGCACCAGCCCTTTGGGCCTCTAATGATTATCGAGCTAATGGACCCATTATCACTCAACTTAATAGGAGGCTATGATCTAGTTATCATCATAACTATTTTATTTTGAAGGACTTAATAATTTTAAAGAATTTGGTTAACTTATTTTAAGAGAAGAGAGAAGTTTAACTAGCTAATCACGATCCTCCTACTGACTTCAGCAAGTTAGATTAATAGAAAGTAGAGATAAGCCGATTTATGGGCACCTAAATCAATCACACTGATTTATCTAGTTGACATGGGTGAGCTTGAATTACTAAGTGATCAAATTAAAATCTAATTCACCATGTTAGTCAGATAAGTGAGATCAGTGGAAGGGATATGCCATTAACTTATCAAAGATCGAATTAGTATGAGTAGCTCCCAATTAAAAATTACTGATCTAGACTGCTAGACTTATCTTAGATACCAACTGGTTAATTAGTTTTAATTTGATCCACCTAGTAATTTCAGGCTTAACCGCTAAGCCAAAAATCAAATTCATTTGGTTCTTGTTGAAGACATGGAGTTGATCAACTACAACTATTATAGTTGATCTAGTGTCCTTGACTTAATCTAATATAGCACTTGATTAAATTTGATCAGTTACTCTAATTAAGTCCATTCTTTAATCTAATCTTAGGTCTAACCCAATTAATGGACCTAATTCATACTAACCCATTAACCCATGTGTTATGATTTTATCTTAGGAACTTTAATTCATAATTTTAGATCCTAGTTTATAACCCTTAATTCTTAATTAAGTATTAGGCGATGGGTTGATGTTCGACACTTGAAAATAATTTTTATATTTTATAAAATATTTTTATAATCTGGTTCTATGTACAAAATGGATTGACTTATTTCAAAAATGGATTAGCTTATTTCATAAACAGCAACCAATTGTATGTTTGAATCAATAACTATGCATATAATATAAATAAAATCATGAAATAATTTTAGATCTAATCTAAATATATTTATGATCATTATTTTTAGATTAAAATAATTTTAAATCTATTAAATCTTTTTAGATCATATCTAACATATTTATGATTAGCTTTTAGATCAACAGTACTAGGATGACCTCTCCATTGTAAGGGGTAAACTGATAAGAGCGCAATGTTATCGTTAAGACACCATGTTTATCAGTTTAATCCAATTTCTCAGAATAATTTAAAATACGTAGATAGTAGTGAGTTGGATCGAATCCATAAAATCTTGATAAGAGCGCAATGTTGTTGTTAAGACTATGTTAATCAGTTTAATCTTACTTCTTAGAATAATTAAAAATACGTAGATAGTAGTGAGTCGGATCGAATCCATAGGAAAGGTAGTGTTTTAGTTTTGAAATCTTTAATTTTTTTTAAAAAAAAAAGAAAAAAGTTTTGAAATCAAAAGTGAAGTTGGAAAACAAAAAGCAAAAATTAAAAGATGCAAAAATTTAAACTTGGTACTAAGATCTACTAGTTAGATCTTAGCATCTACTTATAATAAAATAAAAAGCAATAATTAAAGTATAAAAATGAAATTATAATAAAAATAAAGAGCATGAAATTAAAGAGCATAAAAATAAATATTATATTAATTAAAAAGTTATAATTTAAATATATAAAAAAAGAAAAAAAAATTAAAATAGGCTGATGTCTGATCTTGGATCGGCATTGGCAGAAAGATGGTGTAGAAGCCCAGCTCTTCTTCTCGACATCCGTTGCTTTGAAGCAGCCTCTAATCTAAAGCTTGGCTCTATCCTATACCAAAGCTTCATCTTGATCGAAGATTATGATTTCTAAAAGTCTGGGATTTTATTTATAGAGCTAGGAGGACTGGAGACTTTTCTATAGGCAATGTGGGACTAAGGAGGTCCTTAATCATCAAAATATGAAGAAATTCAAGTGAAAATTAGATTAAAAGAGTTTTGGATGAATTTTGTTGTAGTCTAGTAAAATTTAGTCATTCAATAGAAATCCAATGGACCAAAAATTATCAAAATCAGATGTGTATCAATCCAGATTAGGTTGAATTAAATTTTAGCCATTGATCGAGCATTGATGGAGAAAATCTAGCCACTGATCATGCGTTGGGAGTCCTGATCACCGTTGGGAGTGTTCTGGATCATTGGATCATCTTCTAGGTTGAGCGCTACCATTGGATGGTGATCCATATGAAGTCTAAAATAGAAAATTTCCCCCATTGTTCGATCTTGACCGCAAGCAACCACAATCGCACGATCGCACAATTACTGTTCCTATGGACCACTTGGATCGGCTGCACCGCACACCATAATGAATCAATGCCTCCTATCGTCGAGTAAAAAGTCCAAAATGCTCTATGAGCTATGATAGATTTTTTATAAACCCTTTAAGGATCTAGATCCATCATGTGTCGCTCCGTGATTCATTGATTTCTGCTGAGCTGGCGATCCACGCCTGGATCGTGGATTGACTGACGGCTTCCACAGTTGAGTTGGCTAGTGTGGCTGGCTTGGTGCGCTGACTTTATTAGCTTGGCTCAATGCGTTTGGATGCACCAGCTGATATGGTGCGGTGGCTTGAGTCAGCTGAGCCATATGTTATTTTTCATTTAATTTTTATTTATTTTATTTTTTTAAAAATTCATATCTTCTTCATTTTAGCTTTGTTTTGTGTAAAATTTATTTCATTATAATAAAAAAAATAAGCTCATTCCATTGATTATAAAATTTTATTTTTTAATTTTTATTATTTTTTAATTAATAAAATATGAATTTCTTAAAAATATATATAAATTAATCATTAATTTTTAAAAATTAATATAAATTAATTGATAAATTAATACTTTTATTGGTGAATTTATGGTACTTATCATACCCCCCAACTTAAGTTTTGCTCATCCTCGAGTAAAGAAAGAATTTAGTTTTAAATACCTTTTAACTTTAGAGTTTCAAATTTTTTCTAAGTAGTTTTTAAAATGACCATTGATATTTAGTAGAACTTAAGTAAGACATATCATTAGGGTATTAATACTTATCAATAAAAAAATTAAGTAAAGAATATTAAATTTTTTTAAACTTTTTCTAAATTATCCCATCTTTATCTCTGATTTGTAACTTTCATATATGCAAGTATATTATTATTTTCACCCTTTATTTATTAATTTTTATTTTTACATTGCCTACTTTTTGATGCGAATATCTTTGCTTACTTAGGCAATGAGACCCGATTACTTAATGGAAAATTAATATTTTATTTTTTTAACGTTGTATCATTATTAAGTGTCTTAATCTCTTAAGCTTTCTATTTGATCCATGTAGCGAGTCTTGGACCAATGACTTCCAAACCAGTTGGCTTTAGGGCACTAGATATAGAATATCCTCTGAACTTACTAGCTCGAATCAAACAGGCTATGAGTTAAGACTAGCTTTATAATGAGTTTCTTTGCCCTTCCTACCTTTTGATGCAAAATTCAATGCTTGCTTAGACAAAGAGGCCCGATTACTCAGTGAGAAGTACTTAAAAATTATTTTATTTAATTTTTTATATAAAAAAATGTATAGTTACTCTACATAAGTCCATAAAAAGTAGATTTTTCTTTGATGCTAGTAGAAAAAATTAGAAATGCTCAAAGAAAAAACTTTTTATATTCTAGACTTAACTCTTTATTAGGTTTTCTTAATACTTGATTTCTCAATATCTCATAGATTCTCTGATCTGTGCATTAATTTTTTTTAAAAAATATTTAGTTCAATTCGATTCTTAAGCATAATCGGGTGTCTAAATACAAAATACTAACTTTTTCAAGGACTTAAAAATTTTTTAAAAATTTTATTATTCTTCCCCCCAACTTAATTGACTTTGTCCTCAATGGAGAAGAAAAAATAAAGGATGTAATAAAGAACATGAAAGAATACACCTGACTCAGTATATTTTTGGTCCAGCACATGCCTTTGAGAATTTGGGCTCTTCCTCCAATTTATTCAACATGTTCTAAAAAAAATAACCTAAAAAGATAAATTAGATGAAAAAAAATTAAATATTGGGTTGCCTCCCAACAAGCGCTAAGTTTACCATCTTCAGCCAGACACAATGCAGCTTACTATCCCATGTCAAATATTAGATTAACAAATTTTAATGATTTTGGATTGTCAATCTCAGAAAGTTGATTTATAATCCCATTATTGATATATTCATTGTTAATTGGGAGAACATTATTTGAGACCCCATTCTTTGACCCATGTTTATTAAGAATTTCTCCTATTTATTCTTCTAAAATACTCATGAATGGAGTTTTTGTATTAGGAGTTAAGTTTGATTCAATGGCTGTTGGAAGGATGACTAAAGGTGATTTTAATTCTGGAGGTAAATTAATATAATTTTGTTTAAACAACTCCATTGATATTTCATTACATGCCTCTTGATTTTTGTAAGAAGAACCGACTTCTAGTAAATCATCCACTTTCTTATTTCTTATTTTTGTCTTCTTTAAATTGGAACCAGCATCAGTACTAGTTTCAAGCTTGGGTTCTTCTATATGATTAGCTTCAATACTAACCTGTTCCTCTAAATTTTTGTTTTGACTAGCATCAGTACTAGCCTCTCTCACCTGATTTTGGTATGGGTCCATAAGAATCCTTTAGCTTTTATGTTCAGAAATTACTTTGTCATTCTCAAATTGGAGATTCTTAAGTGAGACATTAGATTGATAACTTGTTCCAGATGGCTGGTGGACATTAGGTGGATTGTTTGAAATTGGTAGGCTCGATAGTTGATTTAGTTCTCTCCTCATGTTAGACTTAACTAATTATCCTATTTGAGCTTCTAGCCTGGCGATAGATTCTTGTTAAGTCAAGATCGATTGTTATTGATTCAGAATTAATTATTGAAGTTGGTTAAATCTATTGTTAGCTTGATTATTCTGTTGAGGAGGTGGGTATGATAGCTAGTTGTTATATGATGGCTGGGTAAACTGACTAGGCTGACCATTATTATAGGCATAGTTTTGGTATTGGGGCCTATTTTGATAGTTTTGGATAGGTAAAATTTGGGTCTGAACCTGAGTTTGTTAGGATGTCCAAGAAAAATTAGAGTAGTTACTCCAATGTTGGTTATATGAATTTGAAAGGAGATTATTAACGAACTTGGAGTAGCCTTGAGTAGTTTGGACTTATTTTTGAATAAAAGATGAAAATTGTGCAGCTGTAGGGCATTCATTCACATGATGGGTTGGGCTAGCATAAACAGAATAAAACTCCTGATAATTAGAAGGTGATGTGAATTGTGCAGGAGATTGTTGACCCAGGTTTAGGAGTTGATCTAATTTTTAGGCAAGAAGGTCAACTTTATCTAATTTTTAGACTATTAGGTTCAGATTAGCCATTTGATTATCAGATTTAATATGAATCAATCATTCAACTAAATCAGAAAAAGCGATTTTCTATCGTGCATGTATTAGTGTAACCTTAATGTATGGTTCAAAATTTTTTAGATTTTTTTAGAATTATATATATATAAATATATATTTTATTATTTTATTATATTATTATTTTTAAATTTTTTAAATTATTTTATTTATTATTTTTAATTTAATTTAATTTAATTATCATTTTTAATATTTTTTTAGTTAGTTTAATTTAATTTTTATTTTATTTTTAGAGGAGAAAGGATAAGAAAGAAAGAAGAGTTCTAAAGAAGAGGTCCTAAGGAGTCCTAGAACTAAGAAGAGAGAAAAGAATTAGGTTTAATTAGGTTTGATGTTGGTTAGCAATCAAGTTTGTCAATCAATCCTAACTAATGGTTATCCTAGATCTGGACAGCTCTTAACTGCTAAGGTCACCTTCAAGCCCTCCAAGTGTAAGATCAGCCAATCAACTGGCCAGGTAAGTGTAAGGTCGGTGAGAGTCCTTTCGTTGCTTGCCTTAGATACTAATTGTGCTTGGCCAGGTAAGCGAACGAAATTAATTAGAAACCACCTTCCTTCAGACCCAATCATCTCTGAACCATTTTTCTAGACACTAGTCAAATTGACTAATCCTAACCTGGTGCAACTCTTAGGATTCTTTATCCTATTGAGCTTAAGCTCCTAGGGCTGATGTCTAATTGATTTTAAAATTAAAGGCTCAAGTCAATGTAGGATGCTGGTTGGTTGTTTATGGGCTGAGGAAGGGTAATCAAATCCTCACCTTATCTTGTTTAATTGGGTGTTGCCCTTAATTTGATTTAAAGATGCATATGCACAATCACTTTCAACAAGGGATTCTATGCAACTAAAGTAGATGCATGAAATTGATTAAACTTAAAAGCTTACCTTATCTCCAGCGATCATCAAATAAAATAAAAATAAAACTAATATGTTGCATGCTCTAAGCAGTTAGGATTTCTAATCTTGTAATGAGATTTTTAATTAGATTTAAATGGATATATTTTTTTAATTTAATTTAAAAATAAAATAAATAAATAAATAAAAGAAAAGGACTAGGGTTAGGATTGATCTCACTAAGCAAAACTGAATGATTTGTTCCTAGCCCTGGTTCTTTTTATTTTTTAATCTTATTTTTTGTAAAATAAAAAAAAGTTAGCAAGCAATATTTATAAGGAAATAAAAATTTTATTTATAATTTATTTATAGAAAAATCAAAGAGATAAAAAATTTAATGTTCGTGCCTTCTTCGATAATGATGCTAAAAACTTGGTGCATTTACCAAAATTATTTTTAATTTATTTAAAATAAATCAAAAAATTAAAATCAAAAATCAAAAATAGTCCTCGACAATGATGCCAAAAACTTGATAAGAATGCGATGTTGTCATTAAGACATCGTGTTTATCAGTTTAATCTAACTTCTTAGAATAATTAAAAATATGTAGATAGCAGTGAGTCGGGTCGAATCCATAAAAACTTGATAAAAGTGCGATGTTGGCATTAAGACATCGTGTTTATCAGTTTAATCTGACTTCTTAGAATAATTAAAAATAGGTAGATAGCAGTGAGTCAGATCGAATCCACAGGAAAGGTAGTGTTTTAGTTTTGAAATCTTTAATTTTTTTTTTAAAAAAAAGGAGTTTTGAAATCAAAAGTAAAGTCAGAAAATAAAAAGTAAAAATTAAAAGGTGCAAAAATTTAAACTTGATACTAAGGTCTACTAGTTAGATCGTAGCATCTACTTGCAATAAAATAAAAGATAATAATTAAAGTATAGAAATTAAATTATAATAAAAATAAAGAGCATGAAATTAAAGAGCATAAAAATAAATATTGTACTAATTAAAAAGTATATAATTTAAATACATAAAAAAAGAAAAAGAAATTAAAATAGACTGATCTCTGATCTTGGATCGGCATTGATAGAAAGATAGTGTAGAAGTCCAGCTCTTCTTCTTGGCATCCATTGCTTTGAAGCAGCCTCTAATCCAAAGCCTGGCTCTACCCTATACCAAAGCTTCACCTTGATCAAAGATTATGAATTCTGAAAGTCTGGGATCTTATTTATAGAGCTAGGAGGTCTGGAGACTTTTTCTGCAGGCAATATGGGACTAAGAAGGTTTTTGATCGTCAAAATATGGAGAAATCTAAGTAAATATGGAGAAATCTAAGTAAAAATTAGTTTAAAAGAGTTCTGGATGAATTTTATTGATGTCTAGTGAAATCTAGCCATTCAATAGAAATCCAACAGACCAAAAATCATCAAAATTAGATGTGTATCAACCTAGATTAGGTCGGATAAAATTCTGGCCATTGATCGCATGTTGATGGAGAAAATCTGACCGCTGATCGCACGTTGGGAGTCCTGATCACTGTCGGGAGTGTTCTGGATCGTTGGATTATCTTTTGGATACAGCGCTGCCATCGGATGGTGATCCGCATGAAGTTTGAAGTAGGAAATTCTCTCCACCATCCGATCTTGACTGCAAGCAACCACAGCCATACGATCGTGCAATTACTGCTCTCATGGACCGCTTGGACCGGCTGCACTACACACCACAACGAATCAGCGCCTCCTATGATTGAGTAAAAAGTCCAAAATGCCTTATGAGCTATGGTAGATTTTTTGTAAACCTTTTAAGGGTCTAGGTCCACCATGTGTCGCTCCATAATTCGCTGGTTTCTACTGAGCTGGCGGTCCACGCATGGATCGTGGACCGAATAACGGCTTCTACGACTGAGTCGTCTAGCATGACTAGCTTAGCACGCTGGCTTTATCGGCTTGGCTCGATGTGTTTGGATGCGCCGGCTGATATGGCACGGCGGCTTGAGCCGGCTGGGCCGTATGTTATTTTTCATTTAATTTTTATTTATTTTATTTCTTTAAAAATTCATATCTTCTTCATTTTAGCTCTATTTTGTACGAAACTTATTTCATTATGATCAAAAAAATAAGTTCTTTTCATTGATTATAAAATTTTATTTTTTAATTTTTATTATTTTTAGTTAATTTTTTAATTAATAAAAATATGAATTTCTTAAAAATATATATAAATTGATCATTAATTCTTAAAAATTAATATAAATTAACTGATAAATTAATACTTTTATTGGTGAATTTATGGTACTTATCATAAATCTTATAGCAAAACAACCTTATAATCAGTCCATTCAATCTAAAAATATTTATTTTAGATTTAATTACAAGGAAACAATTTATATCTAATCTAAATTATCATATCTAAACATGCATGTACACCTTGTTAATTGACCTAAGCTTTGACACCAATGGTGGTAAACATTGAAAGGTTTGATACATGTTAGATATGTATGCCCTAGATGCTAGAATTGGCTGAAACTTATTATACACTTCTAAGGATAAAATTATAATTTTGACTATAAATAATAAAATAGATTATTTTCTATCACAATATGTGTTTAGTGTCTGTGATACATTCCTTGAGTTAATGGCAATGATAATTCTTATTTTTAGGAGTTGAAAATTTAAGACATGAATTTTCATTATTAACTCATAAAATGCTCCTGACCGTAGGATCATCATGAGGATGGTGATTGATCCAGAAGATTGGTGTACAATTGCTTTTTTATAGTAGATGAGTCTTAAGTCTATGGTGTAGAGACATTGGAGTGAGAGTATCGGTACTCGTTAGAGAACGAAGGCACTGAGCGTGACCACCTCGAGCAGTCATTATAAAGTTTACCTTCTCGTCGATGACTAGCTCGAAGCTACAGTGGTGTGTCTGGTTCTTTGGCCTGAGGTGCATCGATAGTTCACATTGAGGGTGTTATAGTTAGACTACACCATGACTCAATCTCCTAGCCATTCAAAATTCTAAGGTGCATGTTGGCTATAGCATGTTCATTGTAGAAATTGAATTGCACCAAGAGAAAATCTATCTACCTCGGTAGATGAAGAGCAGCCCTATGATGATCACGAGAATCAAATCCATAAGCCCATGACCATGGCGGAGTGAAATATTAGAAAGAGTTTCTATTAAGGTTTTCACATTAGATTTGAATTGAATGATTAATTCATATGATGGAAATTAGGGTTTGATGAGTTTACCTTAACCCTAATCTGATCGGACCTCAAGATAGAAGAACTTAATCACATAGGTAACTGCACCAAGAGGTTCATCTTTAGTTCTGATGGGTTGCCACCATATACTGTCAGGTGTCACTGATGGATTTTGGGAGCAATTAGAATGATTTGGATGATCGATCATTCTAGTTGTCTGAATTAGAAAAAGTTCTGATCCATCAGAAGGTATTCGATGATGTCAATGATAGAGATCACAACATATCTCATTACCATATGGAACTGAACCTAACTGGGTCACATAAATAAGGATTTAGATCTAGATATCATCAATTAGACTAATCCAGTTTCATTGATTTGAATTAGATTCAATTAGGTTCAAGAAAATCGTGCTAGTACACGATTGAGTTAATGTTCTCCTTCAACAATCATCAAAAGTTATCTCGACTGAGCCAAATGTGTTTGGGCTAACTCAAGTACCTTTACTTGCTTTGACTAGAGCTTGTCTAGGTTAAAAAAGGACTATCTTAATTTATGAGAAAAATTTGAGACAACACTTGCCATTTTCCGTCACCTGCTAATTCTTGTCTTTCGATTTTGGTCAAACGTTGACCTTTGATACTTAGACATCTGCCCATGTGTCATGCACCCATAGGAGAGTAGATGGAGGTTTGTCTCCCTACTAGAAAGAAAAAAGGAGGGGGCACATGACTAGGGAGGCATGCGCCTAAGGATAATGATGCCTAGAGTCCCATACAAATGGGACTCCAGGTTGCTTCATGGTATCAAATAAGGTGGCGCCAAAGACTCTACTTTGATTAGTCTTGGCACAACTTAAGGATGTTTGAGAGGGGCTCTCATCTAATTAGATTAGGTGATATCATCCCACCAATCAGATTTAGATCTGGTTGCACATAGAGATGTGATTGGTCGTGATGATGTGGCATTGCATGGCGCAGCAGGGTCTATATAAATCTTGTATACGCCTAGGTTTTAAAGAGATCTCCCCTTGACCATGCCACAAAGCCCTCTCCCCTCTCTTCCATGCTTACCTTTGATCCTCTCTCTCCTCTCCATGCCCAAGAGGCTTTGGGCGCAAGTTTGGTGCAATCCAGGCAAGAGAAAGGCAACAAGAAAGGATGATGGCAGCACTGCTGCAAGAGAGGACATCGGATCTTCAAAAATTATTTTGAAGATCTTCAAGATCAGATCAAGATCTAATATTTGGAGAAAACACATTAAGAAGGAGATGCTCTCCAAATCTTATCTGAATGGATACTAGTAGAGACCAAACGATTGTGTGGCTGCATCCAGAACCTCAGCAAATCAGCAGGATCATCATAGGATAATAAGATTACCCAAGAACAAGGTATGAATTTAATTTAATTTAATTTAATTTAATTTATTTTATTAAATTTATCAAATTAGATCTAAAAAGTATCAAATCTAATTTATATTTAATAATAAAAATTTTAAAATATTTTTTTTGGTCAAATCAAA